>JADQWA010000060.1:123444-166124 GCA_018344505.1 Nebria ingens riversi | reverse complement strand
TATATATATAATATATGCTATAATACTGTGTATTAATGAATAAATTCGTATAGTTTAATTTCGAGAATACAAGAAAATAAATTGGGTGTCAGATGTGTTAATATTCCTAGATCTTGAAGTGGAATAATCCGTTTTATTAAATTTCTAGCAAATTTTTCATCACAGTTTCATTAAAAATGGTTCGTTATTCTTTTTGTTGAGAATATGCGGCAGGATAAGATTAAAATTTTCATATGATTTTATTGTGGCAAAAGTCTGACTCAAATTACATTCTACTGCGTCTGGAGAAAAGATCCACCTCATCGTTTGGATGCTTTGCCATCTTGGTGCGTGGTTTCCTTCTTTCGTCTGCCATTTTTCATAATTTCACGTACATTTTATCGCACACCTTTTACGGTTTTCTCCCTTTTGTGCTAACGTCGTTACTACAGTTCTAAGCAACCCTAAGACTAATCCTGGCCGACGTCATAAAGCAATTAAACTACTGCTTGTTTGAGGCTCTTCTTCTTCTACTCTGTTTCTTATTACAGTAGTGGCAGAGTGTTAAAAAGGACGAACAGTGAGTGTAAAGGTGAAGTATCAAATATACCGACAACGTACTCGACCCCCAATTATGCAGCATTATTCTAGCCACTTGAAGATGCCTTGTGTGCAGTTTACAAGTGGCTTCCTACAGCTATAAAAAATCGCATACGCCTTATTTTCAGCAAGCACTTAACAACCATGCCACTACTTTACGAATGACTACGCGTTATTTTCATTTGCGTGTTCGAAAGTGCTTATTTCACAACATTCAAGGTGCTACTCAGTTTAGAAGATAACCAAGTACAAATACATAATGGTCAATAATAGGTAAAAATAAACGCAGAATTATTAAACGTCTTATAGCGGCGTACAAACTGCGCTGGCGCAGCTAGAATTTCGCGCATGGACGGATAAGAAACTTATACAATTAAGTCATAGCGATTATGATAATCCAAGATTGCTTCATCTTTGGCTTCTCTCGTTTGCTCCAAAGATGCGCAGACGGAAGCGAGAACAATCTGATTGCTACTAACGAACTCTGTCGCACACACATATCATCAATATTCAGAGAATATTATTTGAATTAACTGAAACTATACCAAATATGAAATGTTTCATTCCAATTATCTTAAATATAATATGCATGAAAGGTTCGATTAATTTTGATTTAATAACTGAGTTTGGTATTGGTAAATAATTGCGAATACATTAAAACGGTTGTCTGCCTATATTTTGTATATAATTTAAAAATGATTAAATTGTTCCATTGTCCAATTAAATAGGATTGGAAGCAAATATTAACAAATCGAATATAATATAGAATTTAATAAATATGTTTTCAACCAAATATAAACAATTTATTTCAAATTAATTTTGTATTTCAATGAGTGGGCCATTTTAGTATGTTTGCAATTCAATAAAGGGAAGTTTTAAATTAGCAGTAAGTATGTAATATATGTATGTTGCAAGTTAGCGTTTTCAAGTAGTCAACTCGATTTAAATTTAGAATTTTTATTTCCACGCTTTTTGAGTTGTGTAATTACCGTAACTATATCACGACGACGTATCTATGCTCAGGAGAACACTTTTACATGGTGCAACAGCCGTCGGCTCCGGGTATATATATATAATTATGTAGTGCGTTTTCTGAGACACTTTTGAGAGAAACTTCAATTACTTTGAGCCGCCATTTCTAGAGTACAAGAGAGTCGAGCGTCTCTCGTCAAACAGACCGCAACTTGATGGAATTTTCCAGCGTTTCTGCCGGCGAGGAGGCATTTGGTGCTCTGCGTGAGTGCCCACACCACCGCCTCCATCATTATGTCACAAACTCGCGGTCGCTGTTACTATGTCTATCGGTCTTTGCACCCTTGAGTATAATGAACAATGGATACAAAAAAAAAAAAACGCGCACCGAGAGCTTTGTGCATTTTTGTGCTAGTTGTTTTCATATAATTACACTGCATTCTTAGTTTCGAATTTGTTGTTTAAATTCTGTTTTAAACGCTCAGTGTATATTAAATTTTAATTGAAGCTAATTTGACTTAATATGATTATTTTTAGACAGATTGGTTCTTGAGATTGGAAACCAGTCTCTCAAGCGAAATAACTTTTAATTTATATTCAACTCTAGACATTTTAAAATGCATATATACATATATTGTTACTATAATGAATAATAATATTTTCGAGAATCAGTTTGTTAGAATTTTCTTATCCTGGTGGTTTTTCTATTTGATATGCAATACAACATCAACAATTCTATAGGGAGCCTATTTTAAATAATAATTGCATAATAAAAAGCACAGGGAAACAAAATATGCGTAAATATGCACGTATAAGCAACGTTATGTTTTCATATTCATAAAATTTTATCATAAATATGCCATCGTCTGTTTCGGTATACGGTTACCTTTTAGTTTGAAACTGGGATTCAAGTATGGTGAACGATAACATCAGTATATCTATTTACAATGCATGCCTTATCGATTTACTGTAAGAGTGAAAGTACGTTTAAAACAAGAATACCTACTGTGAAATTGAGTTTGAGATTGCTTTCTAGTGAGTTATACTTAAATTGTTTAATATTGATTTTTAAATAAAATATCGACATGGTTGAGTTGTTAAAATGATGTTTAAAACAAAATATTACCACTGGTTTTGTTTATATATATATATATATATATATATATATATATATATATATATATATATATATATATATTCTGTATTAATAGAAACATTTGGTGGCATTGGGTGAAATAGACAAGTTTAATTTACAATTGTATGAACACTTTTTGATACAAAAGAAGTCTGCAAAATAATGAACTATATACCAGATACGTATGTTTACAAAGAGAAAATGTTGTTTTGATGCCATGTCGCTATAATTGTACTCTGTGATCTTGGCAGCCATGATGTTCTAGACGGAACTAAGGACGGCAAAATAAGTATTATAATAAAAATACGGGAAACTGAAAAGAAATGCAGCAAACGAAACGAAAGATGAAAATAAGAAAATGGGAAAATTGAAATTATTATATTTCCCGGGCGAAAATTACAATAATTACATTTTAATGAAGTGTTTCGGTGGCTGCGGAAATGGAACCAGTATACCGACAAACTTTTCTAATGAATATTTAAATTTCGCGCTGAAGCTGGCCGTACAGGCACAAGTGACAAACGCTGACTAAGGGCTGGCGATGCCGGTTGCCGCCGGAAGTCTCACTGTGCGTGAATTATACATTTTAATGTGCTTCTCACATAAACATATCCGTGAAACATCACTGAATCATGGGACATCATCACCATGTATATATATATATATATATATATATATAATATATATATATAAATATATATATATATATATATATATATATATATATATATATATATATATATATAATATATATATATATATATATATATATATATATATACTGATGTTATGTAAACGACAATGATGAACATTATCTTTAAATGTACACTTTATGTTTTGGATGTACGTAGGAAACGTTAACTAGTTTTACTTTACTGCTACCTGTGTATATGGTGAAGTTAAACAACCATTTCTATGTTAAAATATTCATTGCAATAATATCTTCAGGTATTCACGCAATCTGCTGCATGGGTATGGTATGATGATACTGAATATGCAACTTGGTAGAAAATATTTTTATGATTTACTACTGCAAGGCACTCGTACATATATATAACATTTCTTTAGATTTATTACATTTATTCATTATATTAAAATGTTAACCTCATCCAGTTTTAAAAGCCATGCAATCCATTTAAGACGAAAATAAATATGAAAATATAACTACAATATTCTAGAAATGTCTTTCAATCATTTATTATCCATTGACATTACATTTAAATAATAAAAAACTATTCTAAATAACATATGTTCTTATAAAAGAATGGGATTTAAAAAAGATTAATATAGATAAATATTCCAGTCGAATATTTATGGCCTCATTTGATTTTTTACCGATTTAAAAACGTATTGAGAAATATCTGTTAAATTTGAATCATCAATATTGAATAACACTGATTAATATCCCTATATTTCACATGTCAACGACGAGAAACTGCAAACAAAAAAATAAAGAGCTAATGTTGACGTTGACCGCTGTTCCATTCGTTCCCACGACCTAGTCACGATTTTGGAGTGCTTCGATTTTCAATTAGTTTATAGTACAAGCGTATTTTTCATTAGTTGAATAGAGTAGGAGGTCTCGCGAATTCAAATTAAAAAAAGAATGGCGAAAGTAGGAAATGGAAGGGTAAAAGAAGAAAAACATTTTGGGTGCGTGTCCAGCGGCACGACCAAACAATGCGGGTCCTGGTGTTGCTCAAGCTCGATCAATAACGCACTGGGCCGGCGTTCTAATGCTTTCTCGCTGGTTCTCTCATCTCTCTGATTCTCTTCCTTCTCACTGTGTGTGTGTGTGTATCTGAGCGTCGGTCGTCTCGAAACCCGGGAACGACGCCTGGACTGAACCCGCGCAGAAAGATAGCTTGGCCACTAGTCGAACCAAGACACTGGATCACTCAACAGACTATGTTTTATACTCGACTAATGCTATTACACTTGTGTGCACAGTTCTAAGACTCGTTCTAATTATTTGATTATATTGTTGGTTAAATAATAACATCGCGATAGATAGCACTGGTTTGCTTTGTTACAGAAAAATCTGTTTTAATATTAATATTTGCAGCTTTTGCTTTAGGGAATTTCTTTGATGTAAAAGACAAAGTAAATTAACAAAATATCAAAGTTTTTGACAAAATTAAATTGATATTTACAATTTTCAATCAGAAGTCTGTCTAACAATTTTCTTCGAAACAAAGGTTATCGCGAAATTCAACTTGTTCGAGGGTGGAAAATAAACGAAACTTCCAACAAACAATACACAAAACAAAACGTCAAACATTTTAGAGCTCCCTTACTGCCTGAAGCACGATGATCTCCCTCACACCCCAGGCTCTGTGTGAACCCAGTTAACAGTCAGTCAGTTATGGTGAGCAATGAAATTTTCATCGATTAGAACAATTTACCATGCACCCCGATCAAGCAATTGTGTTACCCTTTATTCACACATAGATAGAAACTCCCCTTGTCTCGCATACACACACTCTACACACAAATACATTCAACACTTTGCACCCGCCGCCAGGGGTGATAAAGTTACACGCCAACCAAGTTAATTGTATGAAGTTTTAGTTAACCTACATCACCATTCTACTACCTCAAAATGTTTTATTGCAGTTTGGGAATATATTATCATATAATTTCAAGTATTTCACAAAAATTAAGTTTCAAAGTACCTAACTCGATTATAATAAAACTTTATGGTGGAAATATTCTGAACCGTTTTTAAGTAGACTAGAACAATATTCTTTATTCACAAAATGCAATTTATAACCATTTTCCAAATATGATGAAACTGTAGCTTTTAATAAAATTGAAATAACATTTGCACAAGCCTAAACATACCCATCGCTCAGGCCTATATAAAGATATGAATTCAGACACACGCACTCACGAACGTGCAGCTTGAGGAGACAGATGAACACAAAGTCAATACAGATATTAATCTTTGTACGGTCGAGGAGTGGAGACGTGCGTCTTGTCGTTGACCGCAAGGACCGAGGGATAATCCTCGACTTGAATGCGAATATGTACCAACGCAGTCGCCCGGTTTCTCCATCTGACCCACCGGCCACCATCGAGTCCCAGCAAGAATAGCCCTTTGTTAGAGATGACATAAAGCTCTGAGCACTGGTCACCGGATATGAGACCAGAAGCAGGAGTAACGCAGAATTGAGATGGACGATTAAGTTATTGTGTGATTAAGGCTTGTTGAAGTATGGATGCCCGGGTTAAAACCCTGGACCTGAGACTGCAAGTGCTATTTTAAAGGGCGTGTATTTGCAAGGCAATTGTTTATATTAGTTAGAAGCATATTTATATAATTATTGTTGGAGTATATATATATATCCAAATACCTATAATCATGCTTGAAAATGATTTCTCAATATTTTATTTGTGTGTTAAAATACTTCTCGATTCAATAAGATAATCAGCAAAACTTGGAATCCAATTCCATAAAAGCAATTCAAATAAAAGTGAAAGAAGAATACCACTTGACCAACGTCCTCTATGCACTTCTATTTATTTATTGCTTCTATTGAAAGCGATAAAAAAGTAAAAAGCTTCAATGGCTGAGATACTTGAAAGTGTAAGGTTGTTACTATACAAAGAAATAAATTAAATGACTTTGAAAAAGACATTCAATTGATGTTTTAAAGTAACAGAGATACCGCTAACATGATTCCAAAAGTACCCAACTTAAATGCGTCAAACTTAATGCTGTGTGTATGTGTGGCATTATTATTTATCAATAAAAACATTTATATGGTAAATCCATAACTGACAATATGATTTATACGTATTTAATTCACATGCAATTATGTTAAGCACTGTTATTATGGTATGGAAACGCGACAAAACTATCTGCGAAACACAGTGTCAAATACTCGTAAATTGGTATTGTGGACAGAAAAAAAACGTCAATCAATCATAAAGTTGTCACGCCTGAAAAGTACATTTTTGATGGTTTCAGCAGACACGCGACACGCATAAACCAACAACTAAATATAAATAATAAAATTAATATAATTTAAAACGTCCGTCACACCGCGGTCGGCCTCGTTAGCTATAAAAATAAAATTACATAGTATGCTGTCAGATTTCGGACGGGATAACGGTAATCTACAATCAAACACGCGATTATTTGTACTGCACATTGCGTTTTTAATCACATCCTAAATAGCTTATCAGTGATAAATAAACTGGCTAATTTTCTATTTTATACACTTCCACCCGCGATCTTGTTTGTATCGGTGTTCTTTATGCTTGTATGCTAATTAATTAGTATTAAAAAGTTACCAGTTAATGTTCGTCGCAAGAAATGAAAGACTGCTTTCATTCGATGCTCATTAGCATTAACGTAATGAGCTAACACAAATATCAAAGCAAATTAAATAAATAGCAATCTGGCACGAAAACCATGCTGCTATAACTTTCAAATATGCAACAATAAATAATTAAATTCATTTATCTTCAAGAATCAAATGATAATAAAAAAATATATATTTGCTCAATTCAGCTCTTTTACCACTACATATATTTATACAAATTTCTCATATATTTTTTATTTCGTTGGCTCAAAATTCTTCTTCTACTCAAATCATCTTACTTCATTTATTATGACATCTCCATTTGAATTACTCCATATAAATTACTAATTTGATATTATATCCACAGTCATACCATTTCATTTGGCAATCTTCCACTAACTAAAAAAGAAATCCAATCTTATTTCTATATATATATATATATATATATATATATAAAATTGAATTATCGCTGACCAACATCGTATTCTTCTTGTTTTTGTTGAATTTCCAAATGGTTGGTATATGTCGTTGTCATAAATAATGATATTTTAACCATGGTAATCAGAATCCTGCACCAAAATGGTAATGTTGGATAATTTGATATTTCCCCTACTTGTAATTTCGGAATGGCATGAAAAAGTTTATGTACCTACCTGTTATTTGAGTAACTGATTAATACTGACCATATTGCGAGTACTATTTATGGTAGCCAGCTGTTCTTGGTGATGTGGTGCTGGGTAGGCGGTCTCACCACGGCATCACCATTATCGCAACGTGTCTCTGTGCAAGCGGAACACACGGTGGGTGATGTGATTCATGCTTGGGCACCCAACAGTAATAGGAATTCACCCCAGGCAGTCGGTAAATGAATTATTTTCTAGTATTATGTAACTTGGGATGCGACCGCGAAAACTGTATTTCTGGGAGATGGATAATGTAATATGTGTAACTTGTATATATTAGGTAATACGTGTGTGTTTGTGTGTGTATCTGCGTTTATGAAAAACGCGACATCGTAAAAACGCCCAGTTCACATCGGATAGCGTTTGAAATATCGTCCTCTATCGATTCTCGTATTTCGTTTTGGTGCGCCGCGTATATAGCTTTGGATAACGCACCACACGTAGGGTGGATGAAGCATGTATTGGAGTATTTGGGTGGGGAAAGTACAAAACGACATCGAGATGTAGATTTCGATACATCTGTATATTTGGGATTCGTGTGCGTGGCTGTATAGATGCGTGTGCTTTTAAGTGTGCGTAACTCTATAACCTGTATATATGAGGACATATACATATAGGTTTAGGCTGGCACACAGCTGCTCCTCAGTGAATTTGTATGTATGTGTCAGGGGTTATAGAGTCAGGTAAAGCGATTCTGTTTCTCTTTTTAAAAGAATTCCAATTTCTTTTTTGCTTAAGCTGGCCCCGGCTAAAGATATTTCCAAACATTCCACCCGAGACTTTAAAAATACATGTATCCCTGATGTATTCGAAATATTTAATTTTCTAAATATCATGTGCCCATATGTTGATTCAATATACTAAATAGGAAAATAAAGAATAGGTTTTGTTTATTGTTAAATATTGCATACATATTTATAGTACGAAAATGAATTATTCATTGTTCTTTATCGCGCAGTACCAGTTTCGCTAAAGAAACAACTTTGTTTTGAAATAATTAAACATATTTTAAATATTATAAATATATTCTTATTAAGATATTATTATTTTTGCATGTGGTTTTAATTTTAATGAATTTTTAATTATTAATGCACACAATACAATAATATTTCAAAATATTTGTTCTTTTTTAACACAAATAAGAATAATAAAACTCTAATAGTGAGTCTAGGATTTTATAGGATGTGTGATTATATACCTTATATTGTGTTACTATAAATGTAAAATGAGAGAATGACCAGGATAACGATTCACATTATTTCTCTTCACTGAAAAGAATTCTATATATGCAGAGCAACACACAGCTATGAGTAGATGTATTGTGAAAGAACCGATATCTCAATATCTAGAAGCGTATCATTTTGTCGTTGTTAACACGATTTCAGTTGTACCAGTGGTCTGGGGACGTGCCCGTCACGACGTCGCTTTCGAGAGTCTGTTGCGGGGCACTGCAATCACTTACGGAATATAGAATGTGACCCTGTCACATTCATATATATCGTACGCGAGTTCCTGAAATTTATAATGCATGAAATATGAATATTGAAATATGTCCAAATGTACATTATTTATCTAGAGCGGTATCTCTAACATATCATATATCCAGAAACTACCAGAGTATGGAATATCATACTACTTGCTTTTAACATCAAGATAACTTCATTAAGCACTTACACATATGGACTTTGCATTTTCTTTGGTGTTGCATCATTTATGCTAAATTTCTATTTATTATTCTTGAATTTCTCATTAACTTAATAGGGGTCTTTCCTACCCTTATTAAGTGGGATATGCTATACAAATATTTTATAAACACGTATACAATTTATAATACAAGTTCGCATAATATGTCGTAAGGGCATATAAACAAATTTCCATTACGTTTCTTATCCGTAATGAATTTTTAAATGATCAAACATACAGTTTTTAAAACATCAAGTTCTATGATATTTCATTATAAATGAAATACAATTTGTTTAAGAAATTCTCAACCCAATTATTAAATGTAGCAGTGGATAAATGAATAAATGCACTCGGAGTAAATACTTTGATACTAAAACTCGACTGATAAGTTTACATTCACCAACATTATATCTCAATTTGCAGATTTAATACCTTCGTAAACGTACAGTAGATATAACTGTATAATATCCGAATTAATGCTATCTTCAATTTTACGATTTGATTTTAGAACCAATAAAATATTACTTGCTTAATAATTCCAATTAAATTTCTAATCATTGAAATTAGATCGACAGTGATGTTCGGTCTTGCCAGTTGCAATCGTTAAACCACCAATGCGCTTAATATAAAGTTTTATTTGCCGTGTTTTCCAATTAAAATGTTTGCTGGCATCCAGCAGTGATTTACTGGCAATCAAACATCGATACTTTATACAAATATTTGAGCCGCCTTCAAGGAGCTTTAAAGGAATCCATCTGCAAAGACAGCAAATAATTGTGTTTATTAATTTCCATTACATCACTTTTCAACTAAAGCGAAACGTTGGAATTTATTTAGTTACGTGCTACGCTGTTTTTTTCTTCTATGTAAAAGGTGTGCTGCAATTAATTTCCTGCTTGATAAATTCGATAATTACAGTGGTTAATTAGTTGACTTGCAAGAAATTTACGACGAAGAACTAGCAAACGAATTGGGCCAAACGGTATCCTTTCATTTTCAAGTATTCAATATCAACTCTAACTAAATTCACCGCTGATGTTGAAGAAAAACAAAACTGCTGTTATATTTGATAGAACTTTTTAATGGATGAATTTATTCGTGTTTTATTTGAATATATCAGTTTGTCGTTGCCTGATATTTCTGTTTATTTATTTTTTGTCCATCACGTGGGTATACATATGTGTAGATGAGGAAAAAGTTGTTCGAAAACTTTCTTCATTATCGAAATGTTGTATCTTCGATACACGATGATGTATGTAAGCACCTCATCTATATATATATATATATATATATATATATATATATATATATATATATATATATATATATATATATATTTATATATATATATATATATATATATATATATATATATATATATATATATATATATATATATATATCGCCCTTGTCACTTTTGTACAGTTTTGAATAAATGTTGTACTTGTATACTGCGTATACGCTGAGATAAATTTGAATTTTCACTTCTAAATTTTCTCTGAAATTTCTTTATGTGATTTTACCATGTCGTACCATCTGTTGTCTATATTTTGTTCTTAATAGAGTATTGATATCATCAGTAAGTATATATTATATAATGTTTTGTAATATCTCATTTGATATTCCAGTGTGTACTTATAAACCGTCAAAAGATAAAACTAGTAAGACTGTAAAAAATCAACAAGAAAAATTAAGATGAATTTCAGATTTTAAAAGTTTTAATCCGAAGAGCAGAGTATCCGTTACGCATAGTAATTAATCTAAAATTAAAAAATGAAATTGAGAGAGTACGTGGGCTTTAGATCTTTTTTCATCATCGTTGACGTCTCAACTTTTACAAATTGCTACAGCGTGAACATGGCGTCCATTCACTGGTCATGAACTTCTATTAATTTTAAAATTTCCCAAATGTTTAACAACAGTCATTAATAAGAGGTGGTAATCATAAGTATTTGATTAACGAGCTGGTAATATATTCTGAGCATGCCGTGAACTAATACGTTCTATATTTTTTGATAAAATATTTTAAAATTGCAATTTCGTGTAAAAATCCAATATATTTTTACGCTGACATTACAAAGACTGGTTTCATATTCAATTCGGTTTAAACAGCACAAAGGCCGCACGAAGCGATACTATTATCAATATTCTGCATCCATTGTGATATAGTTTGATGATTAATCTACATTAGGGAGCAACATCTGAGTCATGTTATAGATTATTATCAGACTGATGTAACCTTATTAAGTTTCATAGATTTTTCGTCTCACTAATACAAATTAATTACTTTATTTAACCTTTCGTTTTCAATGCTTATTCACATATACTTTACACTAACAACTCTATCTAGACATACAATTTATAAATCGGTGTCATATATAATTTAATGTAGAGCGCTTGCGCTGATATTCTTTGTGGTCATAGACATGGCGAATGACTTTGCCGTCAGAAGCAGACCGTTCCGTGTATCTTGGCGATTACCGGAACACCTCCACCGGGACGGTTGTCCGAGACCGTTCCGGTCGGTTAAGGGTGGACCTAGTAGTGTTTGTCGATATATTTCCGGAGAGTTAACGCGTGTTGTTTCAGCACCAGACGGCGCTTAATGCCCGGCATCATCTGAGCTTGGACAGAGCACTTAGGTCTTCGCCGCCCTTGTTGCTTTCTCATGTTCCTTCTCTTCCTTTTCCAGTTTCTCTTGTCTTTCACCGCTCATTCTTGCCTCAAACCATTTCAAGTGAGTGACGGGCTGTGTGACAAAGACATTTTGGGATTATACTGCACTGTGCTGGACTCGCTGTTCAAGCCTACGCAAAGGGAACGTTTTTCTTTGTCGTTCTTAGTGCGTTCATGCACTGGGCACTCAAACGTATCTCAAATAAAGTTTGACTTTGTAGTTTTCCTAATACACACTTTGCTCCAAGTGTATTAATGTATTGGTAATCTCGAATGCTTTTATATAAATATATAAAAGTCTTGTGTATACCATTAAAACTAATTCGGTCCTAGATTCGCTAAAGCAAGAGATAATTCTTATATGTTATTATTTTAATTGTACGTCTCTGGTGTGATACTCGCTTCAAGTTACATTAACGCGATTTACGCACAACTCCATGACGACGGCTACGATTATGAACTTCGTACTTCGCACATACTAGTTTTGGACAACGTACTGGCTTCACTCAGAGGGAGTTTGAAATTATGTGAAAGGGAAACAAGTTGGAATGGGGAACGGTAGTTCAGAGAAAATAGCGGTTGATATCGCATGGAGGAATGTCTCCTTGGCCACTATGCACGAATGTGGTTACGATCTAGCGATCTAACGATGTGGTGAGGTGACAATGGTCTTATAAATACGATGTTATCATCGTTGGAAAGTCTGTTCGGCGTATCGATTCGAAAAGTATTCCATAATTTGATGTTTATTATATATTAAGCTATGCCAGAAAAACGAAAAGAAAATTTGATGAGGAATACAATTTTCATGCGTGTTTGGATAAGGTAGCCTATTTTGTACCTAAATTATTGTTTTATAACCAGACATAATGCTTGGAAAGATATAGTAGCATGATACATATTTTAGCGTAGCATAAATATTCAAGTAATTGAACATTGTTGATCGGTGTATAAAATCGATTGTGATAAAACTGAAATATTTTATTTTCTACGTTACACATCACTCTCTTAAATATCCAGTATTTAAAATATGGCATAGTAAACCATCATAAAGATATTACAATCATATTTATAAAATTTTAAAGATGTTTTTAAATCCTATTCTTTTTAAATATCCATAGTAAAAATTTAAGTCAACACAATTATTATTTAGAGATTTGTAGTGCCACGATGCATTTAAATAATTTCCAATTAGTAATAGCTATGCTGCGCGTTTTGTCACAAGTGAAACATGAGATCGAGAGTTGACTAGTGGTACCGAATAAAGTTTTCTTAACGACTCAAACTTGAAGTTATGATTTAATAAAAATAATAGACAAAGAGCAAAACAGGTAACCATAGAAAAGTTATCTATCTATTAATATTAGCAAATATTTCACAATAATTTCGAGACAAACTCCATTTAAGTTCCGTGTCTCAAAATCACCAATTTGCTCTTACATCAAAGAGTTAGATACAAGTTCACATAATCCATTTATCTATTGAGCAACGTTGATAATAAATTTCAGTTTGTGAAATCCTAGAATATTCCGCAGACGTACACAGTCATACACAGACACTTCACAGAAGAACGTTCGCGGCTATAAAGAAAAATTCGATTTGAGGATCAAACAAGCACACAATTCTTTTCAATAACATCGCCGCGCGAGGCTCGTAAAAAAAATTCACATTCATAAATAGTGTGGCGTTCGAATGGCACCATTCACGCGCTCCGTGCAGACTGAATATGTGTGTAATTTGATAGCAACGCTGCACACACGAGCCACGCGTGCAAATCATTTTATTTTCTCACATTTCACAGTTTTTCAATATATACCAATAACTAGGTACCAAGCTGGCGATTTTAATAAAGGAGAATTTAATCAACAGTACACAAATGAGAAATTAATAAACAATCGTTTGAATGCAAAAATATTATATATGTGATTCTATAAATTAAATCTTTTCACTTGCAAGTATAAAAATACAATTTTCGATCTTTTATTTAATTACGAATAGCTTTGATCCAATTTGTATTCGGTCTTTTGATCATTTTTCTTCATGATTGCATCTTGTAAGTTGCTAACGGTAACGGCCTTCAGTCGTATTCCCGGTTGGTGTTATCTATACGGATATGCCAACCAAAAAGTGTATCTACGCATGCGATGTCACAAGTAGGACAGATTTTAGTGTGTGAGTGTGATGAAAAAAAAAACGCACACGTTCATGTTGGTTGGATTTTATGATCGTCGTTGCCACCATAAATATTCAGATTTTTTTCGTAAACGGATTTAATCCAGGACGCAAAGACTAACGCGATTTTCTCTTTGTTTCTTTTCTGATCCTTGTTTTATCCTGGTACCACGGGCGAGCAAGCAGCCGGGAACATAAACAAAGAAGAAAAAAAAAAGCAGAATTTGTTCGGTTGAGAAAGAAACCCGGTTCAACATTTACCCGACTATTTTGATAGCAATGTTTCTGTTTGGGTGTTTGTATGAGTTTGATCCTAATATCTATGGATTTTTGGTTTACAGAACTGTATATGTCTGCCAAATGGTCTTCAATGCATTGTAGACGACTTGCTGTGTCATTAATTCTATGTAGTAACCTTGCACATTGCACTGATTTTATGCACTGCTGCGTTCATGTTTTACTATGCCGAAACCAATAACAGTTTCAATGGAATGGTTCTTTGCATCTGTTCTCTGTTATTGTACTACTGTTATGGCGTCTCTAGATGTTCTGGTATTTCACATTTATGTTCTTAATTTTGGTTAGTTGAATTTGAAGCTTCATTCATCGCCAATTCGTAGATTTCATCTTATATTCAGGAAATTTGAACCACCATCTCCCAAACAGTTCTTTTTAATTTTTTTTTGTAATTAATACGTATTGGAATGATGATTTCTAATACCTATTTATATTTGTAAGGTGTTAATATTAAGGAAAATATTTGCAAAAGATTATTTATAAAATTAATCAAAATTTGACTAATTTGAAATGTGTGTGACCAATTTTAGTAAAATGCATTTAAAGCAAATTAAATAAATATAAATAATATAGCAACATAATTTATGGTCAGTATACGTCGATGAAATATACAAAATTAATTAATTTTGATATTTATTCAAACTAAATATATATATATATATATATATATATATATATATATATATATATATATATATATATATATATATATATATATATATATATATATATATATATATATATATATATATATATATATATATATATATATATATATATATATATATATATTTAACTAGTAGGTATATCATGTTTTTACTGCAATAAAAACAAAACGATTACACATTACTTGTGTGCGTGGTACAATTTTGTATAAAATGTTTTGTATACATTATTTTAAACTAATCCAATAATCTGTTTTCATGTCTCGTTTAATTTATGAAAAAACATTTTTTGTAACGTTGGTTATTTTTTGTTTGCTTGTTGATAATATTTAAAGTCTTGGAATAAACAGAAAAAATAGAATATTAAAAAAGTTAAATGACTTGTTTACTTTAAGAACGTGCTTAAAACAAGCGCGTTTAGTTAAATGTTTATTTTTTTCAAATAGGAAACACATTACGGAGTAACAATCGTATTATTTTAAATTAATTCGCACAAACAAAACTCAAAGCGAACATGGTGAACACGAATAATATAAAAACGTTTAATGGACAATGCTTGTATACTAGAAGAGATTACTGCAGGGGAAATTTAATGTTACGCAAATTAAATATACTTTTGTACCAGCGGCTTTTATTTACTAATTCCTAATAATATTTTCACAATAATGAAAAAAATGATTAAAATTTATTTTTCATAAATGATGCTTTTTTTTATCGATACCTACATATGTCTATACATTCTTAACTCCCAATTGCACCTAATTGTCAATCAGACAGACTTATAGATCATTATAAAACAACATAATATCTATACAAAGCAGACGCACTCAATAGATTTAGATTACGTTCTATTATTGACATTTTTAGATATATACAGCTATCTTAGTGCGTCTTCGATGTCAACAACATCGATGAAAGACAAACTCTAATTGTATTGGCGTCACCTATCTATCTTATTTCTTATTTTAACCTGGGATCAATGATACGTGCAACAAAGAACAAAATACGTGTGATTTTATCTTAGAAATTTAATATATTTGTGAAAATCTTAAATATATTTCGTAGCATCTCAACAAGGGTTGAAGAGCCGTTAAAACATTTCACCGAAAACCGTTTTTATAAAGTTTAAGATGTCATAAAAACGATTTTTTTTTATGAATATTTGAACGACTTTTCAACCATTGTTAAAATAGTTTTATTTAAATCATCTAGTAGATAGATCAAGTGGTAGTCTTGTCGTCCACAATTCATATCAAAATTGAATTGAATTTTAAAGCAACAAATATAAATGAACATTAACATTGGAACCACCAAAAGTACTTAATCTACATTTACATATTTGAATATTTATTTACATTACTGTAAGTTTAGAACTGTTGTCTACCCATTTCATTTCACTTGAATAATAACGAATATTCCGAAGTTTAATTGTTTTTAGGAATATCTGATCCTATTTTACGTATTTGCACCGGAAAACTGTAACTTGATTCTAATTGTGCCCATTTTGTTTTAACAGCAACATATCCAGTAAAACAATGAAATAGATTGTTTATTTTGTATGTTGTGTGAAGGGCTATTGAAAATTGGATATAAAAACAGCCGGTTAGCGGTCTTAAAATAACAAAATTACGCCAGGACTTTACAGTCGATTATGGCGCTTGATTGTTGTAGGTTTATCGGTTCACATAGCGGCACAACCAATACGATACAACACATTGCAATTGGGTGGATTTTATGCTCAATGCGCGATGGCCAGTAAACACTATTAGCTTGATTCCGGCGCGTTGCTCCGATCGTAAACTGAACGTACGTTCACACGCAAACAAATACAATAACAAACACACGTATGTATGTATGTATGTATGTAGGTAGGTAGACGGTTGCATTGCACACACCACGATGTTGTTGTATTTTGTGACGGTGGCGTAGATACGGCGTCAGATGGGCGAAAAGAGAGTGTGGCTGGAGAGACAGAGCGCATCGCATATACGCCGGAGTCATATTCCCATGTAGCAGTTATGGTTTTGGCGGTTCTCTCGTTACATGTTCCTGTATGTTTTATAGCCACTGTATTTTACATATATGAAATGCGAGTATGTGTTCGTTGTAGCGTTTTGTTTTTCGCCTGCGTTATACTGTTTTATCATACACAATACATTTTCTAGTTTAGTTTGTATTGTATAAATTGTTTGGTAAAACAATTTGCTGATTTTATGTCTACAAATATTGACTCGTTTCGGTCACATCATATTGATACAAAAATGCATGCATGTTTTTACACAATCATATAGAATAATAATAAAATATGTTTATTACTTATTTCCCATATTAAGAAAAATATGTTTTAACTGTTTTATTGCGTAAGTGTGCTGATGTATCAATTTGATGAAATTTAGGACACCAATGATGTTTTAATAATGTTCTGTTCAAGTTGAAAAACTTTCGTAAGAGACATCAGGTGTCACATGGGATGCTATTAAAAAGCAATATGCCTGATGGAATGACACGTATAACAAAAAGTGAAAAAAGTAAATGAAGAGAAGAAAAATCGAGAAGATTGATGAGCATCTGTCACAAACAAATGAACGAATATTAAAAAACGAGTAGCCAGTGTAACTCTTATCAATTTCAATTAATTTGTTAATTTTAATCGTGTCAGACGACCAACGGATCGACCACTAATTGGTGAGCACCAAGCGACGGAACGAGCTGTATAGAATGCACCACTATTCGTTCGCAGAGCCGCCGATTCAATTACCCGATGCGCTGCACTGAATCTCATCTAGTCAATCACTGACGTATTTTACATATTTTTTGTTGTTGCTACTATGATGGAAAATTTATTCAACAACGTTGTTTTCAGTATAGAATTAGGTAAATGTCATAAATGATCAACGACCTTCCAATTAATGTAAAACTTCATCAATAGCGGGGCTATTCATGTAACTATTAGTGTTCATTACCGAGCTTAAATAGAGGGCGCGGGCGGTGGGATTCGATCATAAAAGCGATTTTCGTATCATCATCAAAACTTCGAGTTTTACTTCATCCAATTAAAGACATAACTGTCAGTTACTGCCATTGTCTTAAGTTAATAACGGCTAAGTTTTATTTTACGACATCAGGCATTCGCAATTTGAGGGTTGATTTAGGCAAATCGACTAAAACTTTGTTGTTATAAATTCAAATCTGCGCCTCTGTGTAATATGGAGTATAATTTGAGATGCAAACTAGTAACAAATATGTTGTCTCTTTACTGCGGTGTTAACTATTCTCGTGCAATTATGGGTTTGCAAGTTAAACGGTTTGTTCACTTTATGATACACGCTCTTATTTTAGTATGTTCGCCTTTTCGTACTCTTCACTCCCGCGCTGCACTCCTCCATAAGGATACTGCTTTTCTTTTATAAACTTTTTACTCCGGACATGTTTACTTTTATTTATCGTAAAACACTCCGCTTTTGTCGCTGGCGCGTTTGCATTAGATGCCATTAACAGGGCGTGGAGACTTGAACAACACACACACACAGACACACACACAGACAGACACACACACACACATACATGTGTGTGTGTGTACTTGCATGTATATACTAATACACATACTTACCCACATACACACACACACATATTTGAACTCACATACACATTCTAGCATAACTGTGGCAGGATACATTCCGCGGCTTCTTATGTCGTAAACTTGGATAAGTATGATATATTTCAGGGTTGTCACATGCGAGTTTTAAGTGCGGTACTGCGCAACATTTAGTAGCACTACTCTACTTCTGACAATAATTGAACTTGTCTACTAAAATATAACAAATATATATTTGCGTTACAGCTATTTTTTATATTTTAACATACAAGCCAACAAATAGAAATTAGTTATCTTAATTTAAAATATATTACATGAATTGACTAGTGAGACATCACAGAAATGTTTCGTTCACATTTAGGTAGAAAAGACACTAAAATATAAATGTTTGAAAATCTAAGGAAATATAACTACACACAAACACACAATAGTCAGACTTGATTTAGGGAAGGTCAAAAGGTGTATTTCCGTTAAAAAAGTAACATATTTATTTTCGGAAATATTTTTGGAGCAGTTTTGTTTACTGTTCACATTTTTATAGTAAACTAATAAAATGTTATCCTTATATTATTTTTTAAAAATTAAAGATACTATATCAACAATTAATATCTTAATGTTTGGAAATAGGTTGTCTTTTTTTTTTTAGAGTTTTATACCATAAATGTGCTAATATAAACCGTCATAAACTATATAAATATTGGATATGTCAACTCGAATGTATTGTTTATTTACTTGGAAAACACGTCTACTGTTTGCAACTCGAAGAAGAAATAGTCGTCGTCCTGCTCTAGAAGCGAACAAATAAGTAAAACGTCAAGTACTAAAACCTAAGTTTTCTTGCTCGCATCCGGTTGTTGTTTCCATTTAAAGATGAACAACACAAACAGTAGGTACATACATACATACACACATAGTTTCTCGCTTTGTTTGTTTACACTTTTCGAGTAAGTAATTTGCGCGCCCGTCGTAACATCTGGCTCTTCTAGGTACATACATACATACATATATACATATATAGTTTAGTTCGCGCGAAGGGTCTGCATGCTCTACGCGGTTGCGACCGAGGTGTGGCTAAGGGCACCGCATGATTCCCGTAAATTCGATTAAAATGCGAAACTCTCCCTAACGCAATTTCACCAAACAATAATTAAACGAATGGAATTAGGTGCCTGCACTGAAGAGCTTTCTATATCTAAAGTGACTTTAAAACTATCCAATTAAATATGTTGATCAATACCAAATTTTAGATGCGTTTATAGATTGACCGAAGAGGCTTTAAATGGTTTAATTTACATTGTGACACAACATACATACATACATACATACATACATACATACATACATACAAACATACATACATACATACATACATACATACATACATACATACATACAAACATACATACATACATACTACATACATACATACATACATACATACATACAAACATACATACATACATACATACATACATACAAACATACATACATACATACATACATACATACATACATACATACATACATACATACATACATACATACATTGCATAACAGTAATTGTATACGTTACAAAATATATATACATATATATTGTATTCTATCTAAAAGTTGTTTAATGTCAAATGAGCTTTATAAACGCATGCGTACTCTTTTATTTGTGTCTGTACCAGTCGCAGTAGTCTAATATTGAACAGATGAACCAGAATGCAATAAAAGTGCGCCTCTGTTGTCTGAAAAGAAGAAATTTTTATGCCGACATGAATATGTAGATGTGCACGAGCTATGAAATAATCCTATTTGTTCGTTTCTTGCAGGTTTATTTTTAATTCTTGTTGCTTACTGTATCATAAAATGTTTTATGTATTTTACTGCATGGAACAATATAAAAATGAGAATCTAGAATAATTTTGAAGAAATGTTCTGTTGCCATGAATTATTTTATTTGAGTAAACTTTAAAACTAAGTATTGTCTTTGCAAATACAAATATATTATTTGTCATAAATTCAATTAATTTGCATGTAGTCTTTGTGCTGGTTAGAGTTGTCCACAGGTAATTTTCAATGACAATATAATATGTAGTAGGTATATGAGTTTTAGTGAAACCCTTTGATGAAAATTGATTTGTATACAGGTCAGTTAGTCCAATGCACGAATACAATATAGTAAAACGAATTTAATTAGAGAAACATTGGTGTTAGAGTATAACATATGCATACAAACGCAGCCATAGAAACACTCAGATACAGAATCTCTTACAGTTATATAGCGAAATAGACCGTGTATGAATTAAGGGCGCCGGTGTTAGTATTATCTTTGGCCGTGAAGCAACGGTTGTAGTGCGCCATTGTTGTGCAAACCCCGGAGCATCGGTGGCGCTGTTCCTGCGAACGACCATTGTCAACGTATTCACTCTACACGACCGCTTACGGTTATTTCCCAAGAATATTTTCGTTGTGAATTGTTTCAAGAGCCGTGATCTTTGAAATGAAAACACACCGGTATTTGTTCAGCGTAGGTATACTTGAGTTCAAGGAAGTAGGGAAAAAGTTGGAATATATTATGAACAAGCCGTGTATAAGTGAATTCTTCACTGAACGTAATATGCACATATCTAGTTCCGCGGAGACTTCCCAGACTAAACTTAAATATCAAGGGCTCTTCAGATTTTGTTTTGTTTTATGTTTTCGTTGCAAAATATTGCGAGTTCCGAAATCCTACTTCCTTTACTAATACTTATATATTATTTGATAAATATGAGATTTGCAATATGAATATTCAATTGCAATAAATGATATTGATGGTGATTATTTGTCATGCTATGAAAACAACAACAAAAGAACTACCGTATATCATAGCAGCCTCGTGTAACAAGAAATATATATTATTTTTACCATAAATATAGATTATTCTAAAGATAACCACAGGCCATTAAAACGACCGTTTTTATTTTGACTTATGAGCAAAAGTTTCTTATGTCTTATACATCAGTTACAATACGCTTAAACGGGCACTGGAAGATAATGGCTTAGGCATAGGATAGCTTATTGTATTTATTTCAGACTTGTTTATAATTAGCTCCGCGTGGTCGACGACGCGTGAGTTTCTTCCACGGTTCCCATTCTCTAACTCACTTCCTTCTCTTTCCGTCTCCACTCACCCTTAATTAATTATTATAATTGTGCGCAGGGTTGATTTATAAACTCGCGCGTCGACCTAGCGCGCCCAGTTTCTCAGATATAAATTAGGCCAAATGAACACACACTTTCACTTCTTCTTCTTCTTGTTTAATTTTCCAGTTAGCAACAGTTAAGCTCTGTTTATATTTACTGTGTAAAAATGTGTGTCCATTCTTAAAACGGAATTAGAACCAGCATCATTTACAAAAGAGATTTAAATGGGTTTTATTTTGAATTTATTCCACTGTAATTACTGCCAATGTATTTATTCTGTTTGGACGAGTAATTTATTGAATAGTTTTTTAATTAACTACATTTACTACGGATACACGAAATTTATCTGTTGTTCAAAAACGAAAACATCATTATATGATTATAAATAAAAGCGTAGCTTTCACGAACAATCTTAGGGTGTGTCTACTAGTTCACAATAATCTCAAATTCATATATACGATTAGCTACAATGCAAATAATAAATACATAAGTTATTTATAGTTTTCCATTGTACTAGTTTTCAAGATTAAATCAATATTCCATTGCAATTATCTCCATTATATAAATTGGCATTCTCCTTACTGTTTTCATTACCCACAAATAATAAATACGTATTATAATTGAAAATTTTGTTTGTTGCAGATATCAACACTAAGTTATTGGATGCTATCCTTAAACATCAATAACCAATCGTGGAAAGTAGTGAGTAATTTTTCTAATTTATATCTTATGAATGATAGAAATAAAACATGCCTAAAATGTTGTTATATTTATGAAATTTAATACACATGGAAAACCAAGGAAATATTGTAATTTTCTACTAAAACACATAGATATTTTTAAATTGTGACGCCACATTTTTTTTCGATTGATGATTTATATCCACCCTGCAACGCAGTGGCTACTAGTTTTTTCTTGGTCCTATTTTTTTGTCAGAGGCGCAAATGAATGCGAGTCAGATTCGAGTAGAGTAATTCATTACTTCGATACGCAAAGAACCCGGCCACCGAGCGCTCGACTTTTGCAACCAAAAACAATAAAGTTTTAACACAGATAAATCATTTTTTTTTGGTAGCGCTTCGGGCGCACGTTGTAAAATGTGCACTAAAATCAACGATCGATTGCCATTGAGTTGAAAGACCACCACAGAAAGTGCAATACTCCGACGGCGTAAAGTTGCCGCGATTGCTTATTTCACGCGAAATCCTCCCTGCCAGCATCGAAATGTTGTTTGCGATAACTGCGATGTAACCAAGTTTTCCTGCTTATATTGCTGAAGGGAACGAACCGCGTCTTTTCTAGAGGGTGTAAAATTTCCCATATTCTCCATATGATGCTCTCCTTCCATGGTGTGACGTGTGGTCTCAACAGTGGCCTCGGGGAAATTGCCAACGGAAACGTGAACATATCTTTCGTATTATTATTTTAGGTAATGGTTATATCGGTTTCGTGTTGCTTTTTAAGAGAAATTCGATTTTGTCAAAAAAGCTCTCTATTTCAACGAGTGTAATGAAAATTTTTTTTGTCTATTGGGTGTACTGATCAAATTTAAATTCACCTATTCTCGTCTCATTTTATTTCGGATCACAAATAGTATTTCTGAAAAATGGGCGAGTGAAAAATAATTTTCAATTATATATTAATTTGCAATCAATGGCACACATATTTTTCTATTATCGGAAGTTTTAACTGAACTGAACTGAACATAGTTTTATCATTCTCACATTATTAATTTTACTTGTAGACAAGTTTTTCGTTAATAAATTCAAGAAACAAAAGCTTGCGCTAGCTTAAGCAACCAGTGTATTTAAAGTAATTTGTGGCGACTGAAGCTTCTAACGACAGTGACACCTAGAGGCCGTTACACGGCTGGAAGGAGTTTATTGTGCGCACAGTCTGGAATGGCTCGCCTTAATAAGAGAAATCGTACGAGTGCACGTGGCTCGAGATTTTATGAACCGCCAGTGCTCATTGTCGACGAACTCTGTAAACTATTAAGCCGAGCGCGCATGAGATGTGGGGTCAGATTAAACAAATTGTGCATAGAAATTGCAGGACATGGTACTGCAGAGTATTCGCGAACGTCGAGCATGCCCAAGGCACCGACGCATCTCCGGAAGAATGTGTAATCCAAACGCAAACAACCCGACCGGGACGATACCACGCCCTGGAATCTCCCGGCGTAAATTAGTTTTTCCAAAGTTTTGTCTCCGAAATATACAAAGCCAGTGTTATATTTCAAACACCTTAAGCTTGCTTCTTTTTTCGATTTATTACCGATTTCACACCAGTAATACTGATGATTAGACTTACGTAGGCAAGAAGATTAAAATGAGAGTTCTCCTGGGTATCTCTCTACCTGTCAATATGCATATATATATATACCTACTCGGTGATATGAACCACTTTGCTGCGTTCTAAAAATAAGCAACGTTGCATTATAGTGTGATGTGAAGAGAGGAAGACAGCCGGTGCCTGTGTTGGCCGAGTAGCTCTTCGTATCGCGTTTCACGCTCGTCCTGCTTGTCGAGAGGCCACTCACCTAGTAATATATGCTAGAGTACATGACGTCATCTCGACCAAACAATGCTAGCACTCCTCATGTGATGTTACTTTTAAACAGTACTAACGAATCAAATATACTCGATTTCCCATTTTTCCAGAATGTCAAGAGACTTTAAATAATTCTCGTTATTTAATTTGTTGCTCGAATATATCCATATACTGTAGTTTGTAAAGGACATGTTGATATTTCTTTATTCCTATTTTGCTCAGTAAGTTTGGTCGTTTAAAAGTTGCTCGATGAAACATTGTTATATGTTTCCTGTTGAATTATGCACGCACTTCCGTCGTTTGCTTATTTCTTCAATACAATGCATTGTGTGCTATCCGCGACCGTAGCTATAGCGAACTCTTAACCGTCTGCATAATTAAAGCTTGTAATGAGTTAAAATGCTGACAATGTACGCGACATGCCTGTAAGTTCTTCAATGGCCAACTCTTTCCATCTTTGTTGAACACTATTGTTCGACACCATCTGTTCCTTGTTGCGTTCCATTCTTAAATATTTTATCTTTCTGTGTTATTACAACACTGATGCAAAAAAGTTTTAAAACGTGCACCAATTCGTCCCATTGCTGTTTCCATCTTTGCACATAGTCTTTGCTTTCTTTCGGGCGTAGTCTTGCAACTTGAGTTTCATTTTAATAACACTAATAAAGACGTCAACTTAATGGTTATTATATTTCTCAGTGAATACCGAGCCAGGTTACACGATCATTACCGGTTGAATTTCCAACAAAAACACCAGATAATCAACTAAATTGGTTCGGTTTCCACCAAAACTGACTCATCAAAGTTTCAAGCTCACAAAGTCGATAATATCCAGCACTGGTTGACTTACATACCAAAATTATATCTAGATAATGGGGAATGAACATTTCAATTCCATAATATTATTACTAGGTCGAACAAATATGAGAATGATTTTCATTTACTTGTAGCTAAATTAGTTTATTTTAAATTAATATATTTCGATTAGATTTCATTTTGATCCTAATATATTCATTGGGGGTTGTGTCTTTTATTTCCAAAAAGAAGAACTGATACGCTGCGAGAATCAATGTTGGGTAATTTTGTCAGTCGCAATATAATATTGAATTAAGTGTTATATTCGAAGACTATCGTGGTTCTATTGTGTGACGATGCTAGAGTGCAACAGCAGCGGCTGCCGCACCCTAATCCGGGGCAAGTGGTCTTTGTCTGAGGTGTCCTCTATTGTTTAGTCTCGGTTCCATCCGCCGAGGACTATATACGACCCATCCAGCTACCATGCGAACAAACTCATACATACACGCTTATTCTCGGGATGAGGCTGTTTTACCACGTTCCCATATATACAGTCCACCTCTTCAACGAAGTTATTTATAGCGTAATTCTTGCTCTATTATAACTCGCTATTATTATATTAATCTTGAAATGCGTTGGAATTCTTATAGAATGACGTACTCTCCATGAAGAACTTGTATTCATCCAACAACATACTGAAGCATTTTTTAAGACATATTTTCTGCATTAAATTCCATGATTTCACCAGTAAAATACTCTCTATTTTGCATTGATTATTTACTAGCAATCACAGATTTATTCTACTTTTGAATATTCATTTTATTAATTGAAACAAAGCTGATTTTCTCGTTCTTCTTTTTGATTCTTCAATCGTCGTTGTTGATGTAGTTTTCTTTATATTTATTCGTGATTCTATGACTTTATGTATGAACTTGTACATGCACTTGCGAAGTGGATAAAGTTTAAATGAAATCGAATTTGTGTACTAAGCAGAATTTGCACGTATGCACTGACTTTCAAGCGTACGTACTACAGCACATAGACGTGTGAAATGGAAATTGAACTTCTTCTTTCTCTTTGTGTGTGTTTGAGATACTCGACACCAAACGAAATGAGAAATGCGTCCCTTAAGAAAACTGGCTTGGCTCTATCAAATCTGCTATACGAAACTTTACATGTGCATTTCAACTTTGGTTTGATGAGATTTCTGTGGCGGCATTTGCCATTGGTAATATAAGCCAAAACAACTATACTTTATAATGAGTGCGTTACTCGGGTTTGTAATGCGATGAAAGTAGAAGTAATTCCTTACGTATTACTCACACTAATTACTTACGTTTGACTAATTTTTAATGCAATAAACGTAAGGGCAAGGGGGGGGGGTATTCATTTTCCACTTTTTTGTTTGCGACGCATTTTATGTTTAATCTATAATAGGATGAGAGGTGGTTCTTTTTGTGGAGGTTCGTTGAACATGTCACCGGTGTATTCTGACAAACGAGTCACTAGTTCTACAAAAACCTGAGTAACCAGCAAATCGTCTAGGGGTTTTAACAATCTGCGACTTCCATCTACCGCGACGGTAGTCCGGCGAGCTTAACAGCTTCCAACCACACCCTCCTGCGGTTACCTCCCTGGAGGCCTCTAGCATCACACCGCTCTCAGGCGCGCAACGCATCTCCGCCATCAGTTTATAGCAAGAAAAATACTCGGCCATTAATTCTCATCTGTCGGATCGCGCCTGTGTTTCTCTATCTGAGCTATACTTTCTTCGTGCAAGCCGTGTGATTCTGCACTTGGACTGCCAATGAGATGGTGTCTTTAGTGTAGCGATTTTCGTGCCGTATTATTTCTCTCGGTGCGTATGTGTGGCACTGAATTTCATTGTCCGGTCGCGTCTCTCGTGTTGGCCGTAAATTCAGCATTAGTCGCGTAATAAATTGGCACGAACGGCGCGACGTTCCTGCATTTCTGATACTTTCTGTATCGCGCATCGTCTTGGAATAAATCGTTCGCTAGTGCCACCACCATTGGCGCCAGTCTGTTCTTGTGAGGCGAATATTTATTTGTTTCCAGAGTACATGGATTCCATTATGGTCTACTCAAACATATAACTTAATTTTCACAACTGGGTCTTGTCGAATTCATTACAGCTTTCAATGGTCAGCCCACATTGTGTGTTGCAATTCAATAAAAGAGCATAAGGCCAAATAGGGCATTTAGAAATGGGTCAAATAAAGATGATAACTAATACGAATAGATATTTAACTTTTTTTTAAGAGAATTCCTAATAACAGAACTATGATAACATAATTACTTTGCTAAATTATTTAATCCACACCCAAGAATTGATCAATAATAAACCTTTATGAAATCTGTTTTCATGCCAAAACTATGGACAACTTCAATTTCAATACCACAGCCGTAGGATAAATTTCGTTAAGATGGCTAGAGCTTATATCGCTAGTCCTTAAAATAGTATAATGCCAAATCCTTCTAAATATCTCCCAATTTGCAACTAATCCTAGTTGAGAAACATTGGTCTTGGTAATACGTGCCACAAAGGGAACGGCCGTTCATAAAATAAGTAGCCCATTGAACTCAAACCCACGGCTCGACGTTTCATTCGACCATCCAACAGCGTTTGGGGTTTCTGTCTATTTATTGGCATGTGAATAAGCAGGTGATGTTTACATATGATCATATACCGTAAAAGTAGAAGCTTGCATTTGTATGTAGTCGAATGACGTGTAGAAGGCGGTTTCTTTCATTACCTTTTAATGAAAATATACGAATATATAAATGAAAGAAATTCATGATAACGTACTTTTCCGTCAATCACTTGACCAAGTATATATCTATTTATATATACAATATATACTACTACTAAATGTAAAACCACACCATAATTGACTGTGAAATTTTCAATCAATTTAAATTAAAGTTGCACTTCACCTATATATCGAACACATGTAAAAAGCACTGTGATATAAGTTTTTTTTTGTGTACGGCACCCTTTTTGAGCTTATGTATATCGTTTATACAGGAAAGTCGTTCTTGGTAGATTTAAATCGTATGTGAGGCGTGGCAGGGAGTATCGCGTTACGAGTGGAAAGCAAACGAATCGCTCTCTACATCTTCTGGAATACATATATGCGAAGAGTGGAGTCACGCGTTCTGCACCAGCCCAATGCGAGGAAATTTTTTCACCACGAGCTTGATTTGTGGCACACAATACCGCCGACAATTAATGTTGTTTACAGCGCCTCCGTGGGGATGTATTTGCGTTTTAAATTTTTGGCATTCGAGGACTGTTGGTTCGTCGTGGAAACATGTCACTGTACCATACCGACCTCGCACCACCGTTCATGGACATGTTTATCCCCTGTGGTGTTGTCATATTGCACAAGATGTTTTCCGGCAAAAATTCGTTATTTTTCTTCTTTTATTATATATGTGCCATTGTATATCCGGTTTATATATTTTCTTCTTTGCATTTTTAAATAAAAGACTTTTTATTTGGCATTTGAATTGCTGCATATTTAAAAACATTTTTGTAATTGGAATACATTTGTTTTTTATATTGATATATTTTTAACTGCATTATAAATGTATGAACCATAGTCAATTATATTCGTAATTAAAGATATATTTAAACTTATTTAACGGATGTGAAATGCTCATAAAAAGTAATCCGTCTTTAAATTTTTGTATTATTTATTAAATTTAGTAATAGATTTAATTTAAGTGTAAAATCCTATTGATTGAGTATGTATCCTTAAGGAATATGACATTACCGAAGGTAGTCAAAATTCATTACAGCAAGTTATTATCCGAATTATTAGGTGAAAGTTTACCAGTAAACTGTTCGATTACAATAATGACCGCACGTCAAGCGTGTGCATAACCTTAGTGACCACACGTTTGCTTGTGTCCACAGTAGCGTGTGCATTAGCTTATTTGACAATGGTTGCTGCGATGTCTCGATAGCTCGTGGTATGCACCTGGTCGCCACGAGTAATCCTCTTAGAGCAGACCACCACTATTGATTCCGAAATTTAATGCATATACACACATACACAATGCTGCATTCTTCATCTCAACTAACTACGCACACTTGAGAATTGAATTCGTAATGAATATGATCCTTGATATTTCGCTAGTATATGGTTTTCATTCGAGTGTTTGAAGTAGGCTACTTATATAGAAATATCGATAGAAATATTATGATTTTGTGCAATAAACTCCTTGAACCCATTCAAATTGCTCATCTGTATAAGAAGCAATACAAATACCTCTCAAGAACTTTATTTCAAACATAAATATTCATCTTAAAGTTATACTCAATGTTTCAATACTTTATAGGATAATATATCATTTTTTCATTTCCACTAAAAGTAACATCGGCATGAATCAGGCCAATCCTCTTTTCCGATGTTCACATGCAGTTTGCTGGATTTTAGTATTGGATGTTGAGGAGGGGGTGGAAAACCAGTTTCAATCCTACAAGTGAACATGGTAAATATAACTCTTCGTTTTACTTCATGCCTGCTTCGTGGCGATAATTTCTGACCGCACTGGCAGGATCTTTTTTGCCAGCATGTTATGGGGAATAATTTTGCAAAGAATATTCAACTGTTTGTTCCGGGCGACGAGCGCGTTTCTCGCGTAAATCAAAAGCGACCATTGTTTTAAGAGCACCGCCTCCCCAACGGATCCCATATATTTTTATGAAACAATACAGCGAGTGCCCTCGCGCGTCTTTCAATCAGCTCGGGACTATCCTTTTTGTGCTGGTTTATATATGCCTTAGTTTTTGTTCTTTATGAGATACACTTTAACACTCGCATTTCTGGGTCCAATGGACCCAAAGGTAATTTATTTCTAACAAATCTACCAAATGTTGTCATGGTTGAAATACGTTGCAACGATCTCTGCTTTTAACGCAAATCAGTCAGTATTTTCGTTTAGTATTAATAATCATTGGTATGTATGGGATAACTAAAGTAAATTATAATAAATGAATTATTACTTTTGAAAATTGTAGTGTTAGTAAGAGTGTATGAAATGTATGAAGCATTAGTCAATTTATAGCTGTTTACATGAAAATCCCGTCAGTTCACCTATTCCATTTGTAATTGTAGTCTCGGGTCATTGGTAGTTCGGATCATGGAATTTGAATGTGAGACCAAATCCTCTGAGCACAGCATTATGAACATAGGCAATACGCATAATGGTGGGATGCATTGACAAGATTAACAATTACACTTATAGCAATAATCATAACGTATTATTGTCTAATATGCTTTGTTATGCTATTATTATAAATAAATACCAAACATTTAGTACCTATTACTATTCCAAAATTTATTTTAAATAAAAATTTCATAGAAGCAAATAAATATCAAACTGAATTTATAATTGATTTTTCAGATATCAAATAAGAATAAATAGTTCATGTATAGGTATATAAATAATTCTGTAAGTTGCGTTTTTGAAACTTATCAAATATTTAGATGATCCATAAACATATCTCCTTTATTTCATTATCTCTTCGGGTCAGGATGAGCATTCAACGCTTTATAATACTTTCGTGAGAAAGTCGACATAAAAGTTTCATGAGTATAAATTTTACATGGTCGTTCGGTGCGGGTATTTTCTATATGTTGGACCGCGAGCTTTTCTGCAGGTCCAATGCAAGCTAAATTGAATTATTCTTTGTATAATGGAGTAACAAACAGTGTTCTCGGGATTAATGAGCGCCACCCTTTTGTTCATTGTGGTCGCTGTCGCTGTTGTGCAGGCGTACAAACAAAATCTCCTAAATTTGACCAGTCTGACTTGACCATGGTGGACTTATTCAACTCATTGCTGATTAGTTATTATGCAAAAGGCTTGAAATCCTTTAGAAATTCACTTAGAATGTATAATGTGTTTTGTTAAAAACTTTATTGTGAAGTCGTATAATCAAAACTTTTTAAACACATTGTACCACAGTTTCAATACACATCAACCATACTGAATAGTCTTTCATATATTGTTAAAATATAACGAGGAAATTTCATGTTACTGAAAAATAACTTTCAGCTTTTCAAATATTAGTGAATACGTATGAGAATTATTCAATACGTATACATAGTTGAGGAATATGTTATAGAGGTAATGACTTGACCATTTAATATATTAAATTACATGTTTGTATATTGCATATACAATATTTTATAATAAATACATTTATATTTCATTTGTTTAGAGATGATTTACCAACAAGAACTCAAGATGGACTCATTCAATTCAATGGAAGCTTATTATCTAATAGTTTTATATAAACAATATCAAGTTCGTCATAAGTGATTCCCGGGATGGAATATCTAATGTCACTTAATGTCAAAAATGCAGTGAATTAAAAGTGCGCGAACCATGCGTTTAGAAAACGGAGTTCTGGTGTCGGTGATGGTACTATTCTTAATAGTACATTGTCGCGCCTTCACCAGGAACTTCAAGATGAGCACACGAATAGTACAAACACGGTACGGTCGTTTACAAGGCATGGTCTTGTCCATGGAACATTACCGGTCGCTGAAACCGATCGAAGTGTTTCTCGGAGTTCCGTACGCGACACCGCCAGTTCGTTCCAATCGGTTTAGTCCCACGCGAACACCGAGTCCATGGGACGGCGTACGAATATCGGACAAAATGGGTCCAGTGTGTCCGCAAAAACTGCCAAACATCGCCAATGAGACTGCAGCTCTTGATAAGATGCCGAAAGGACGTTTGGAGTACTTGAAACGATTGTTGCCTTACCTTAGGAACCAATCGGAGGATTGTCTGTACTTGAACATCTATGCACCGTTACAAGGTGAGTTTTTTCTTTTGTTTGCAATTGTAGAAAACGGTTTATTGGATACTATTTCCGGGTTTCATGAGAGAGTTGAAATACTCAAACAATGTTGTAGAGTGAAACATTTTGTTATTTTCGTCGTTTACCAGAATCTACATAAATATTAGTTTAATGTATTTTCGCATTTCATAAAACATTTCAAATAAAAGTAGATTTCATTTTGATACTAGTTCAAGTATCGAATCATTGTTTACTATACGAAGAATGATTAGTAATAGTAAGAAAACAACCATGTTTCTAGAGCATTGTTAGTGTGATGATAAAATCTAGTAGAATTGCAAAGACATATGTTCGCATGTAACTTTTACCCCGCGAAACACCCACCGGTAATAAAATTTGACGAGTTGGGACCGCTGCAGGCACACAATGACACACATGTCGATACAAGTTTCGCGCAGAAGAAAGACCCGTTCCACATTGAGTCACCGGCGCGGCGCAGCGGTCGTCCTCGTCATCGTACGCTTTTAACAAAGTTTTCAAGAAACCATAATTCGTTTTCCGATTTATTGCCGGGCCGCGGCAGATAGAAACTTTGATATGATAACAGTTTTAAAAAAGTACGGTTGGGAGGTCTCTTTGGACCCCGAGGCCGCCGCCTTTCGATGTTTGATTGCGGTATCCATCTTGCGCTGTTTTAACTCGAACTTTAGCCCAGCGGCTATTTGCGTACTTTTTCAGCAAATGTGGGAGCGAAGCACGTTCGCTAGTCGCCGGTGGCTTTCGAACTGATTCTTGGACACGTTTACAGAATTCTGAATTTCTACTATGACGATACATTATATTATATATATATATCGTCAACTTACCACGAAAATCTTATTTGTTTAGAAAATAATAATATCCATCAATCATTTTATTTCATTATATCCATATATGTTATTATTATCTTTAATATTTAACATGTTTATTTGCACAAATTGCCTTAATTTATTTTTATTGTTAGTAATACTGCATATTAGTCGTAAAGTTCATATAAAGAACATTTTGCTACTAACGTATTTTTGCTGTACAAAGTAAAAATTTGCATTCAAGATTCTCGAGAGTAAATATAACAACCAACTCATTGTTACTGCTTGACAAATATGAATATGCTTTTCAAATTGTATGTGAATGCATTTTTATTCATATCTGAAGCCAATTTATTTTCTGTGCTATTGCGAAGCACACCTATATTTGCCAAACTGGTTTGAAAAATATATTTCACTATTTTATATCGAAAACATTATTTTCCATAATAAATATAATTTTATATACTTATAAGTATACATTTTGACAGCTTATCACTGTTTTAATTCCGAGAAGGTTCTTTGGATTATAAATTAAGATGCGAAAATTCATATACCTACAGTATAAATACTCTCTCAGATTTTATTAATTTTTTACTCGGTATAACAACATAACAATGTTATTTTCTTTACTTTGTTCTATGTTTCTGTTAACTCTAAAGCGGATACCCTGGTTGGCTTGTTTAAAATCTCCACATAATGCTGGTTAAGGTTTTTTTTTGCTTAAAAAAGAAAATAAAAAACAAGGATATAGTTACCTCGAAAATATAAATACATCTCGTAACGGTCTTTTTGTATACACGGGACTAGAATCGCATTATCGGTAACACATTTATAAATAAAAGAGTGTACATAATTGTTTTTCCATTTAGTTTATCTAAGAATCACAAAATGTTTAGACTGAAAGATTGATTGAACATTTAATCTTTTCAATAAAATTATATACATATATTGTGTCCAGGTTGAAAATGTCTTTGTCGATTCATTATTCTTGAGGAAAACCGGAAACTGGTTTTTTTTTTGTATTAAAAGATATAACTATAGAGAGACATACATTTAGAAAGGACTTTGGTGTCCAGAAGTCACGACCCGAGTGTATACATTCATCACCAGACCCTGTGTGAGTGGACTGCATAGAGGAGAGTCTGTTTCGCCTCGTTGGCTACTCGAACCCCGGAGCCACTGGACTGAGACGTATTTAATTAAAATGTCAATCAGTGTGACATTGTCACAGCAAATATTAGATTGTTACATTAGGAGAAATACATATATAGTTGGTATTAATGCACTTTCCTCCATTTGTGGTCATATTAAACAAACCTCTGTAGAATCACAGTTTGCTCAGAGATAATGGCAATGGCCTTATTAAATACAATTATATACCCAACGTTGTTAAATAACATTGAAATATATATCTAAATACATTATAGTGCTGAAAAATACGTTAACTGAATAATAAATACAAACAAATAATATCAAAGGTCACTCGATTGGAATTAACTATGTTATTCTTAGTTTGATTTTGCTGTATTTTAACAGCTGGATTATTGAGGCTGCTGTTGACCTAGTTGTGATGGATTAGCTTAAATTATGTATTAACTGTTACATTAGGTTTATTTGATAAGCACTCATTGTTTCCCCCTGATGTATTGCATCTATTCATAGATACATCAGGGCGTAATACAAGGTATTGAGAGACATTGAATAAAGATGAAAAATTCGTTGAACCGAATATGTTTTCTATAGAAAAACTACCGACATTTTTGTTCGATCGTTTCCGATGCTAGGGTAGGTAGGTAGGTAGGTAACATGAGAAACTGCTGGCTGCTTCTGTCGACCCGCAAAAACTTTGACGGCGAGGAGAAAAACTATTACTCAATTTAGCATGAAATTTTGAGTTGGCAAAGTTACAACTAAATTGGCTCTGCAGAGGAAGTTTCGTTTTTTTTTACATGTTTCTACCTTTTGAATTCGAAGCACGCGATTTTCTCGTACTGATTTTATCATATCTCAATTGTCTTATTTGACCGTCCGTAACAAATATTATTATGTAGTCACTGCTGCACCACTTTAAAGTTTAATAATACTTCGTTTTCAATTTCCTATATTCATAATACGTATTCGGTGTTGCACTAGGTATTGGACCAAGAAAAAATGCGATAAATAAATAAAATTCCCGAATTGTGTAGACTGCTTTATTTTTCTCCAATATGAATTCATTTCAGTTAAACCATTCACGTCCAGAATTCATCATAGTTGTACTTCGTGTTATGACCGTAAATTCTTATCGCCAGAGCTACGATCTGTCCTCATTTTGTTGCACAGTTCTGTCATCACGTACGTTGCTTATTATATCATCTATCCTCACCAACGCATCAATCATGTTCTTCTTGTTTCTACTGCATCCTCTTGATATTTCTTGCCACCATCGTACGGTCCGCGTTAGCCAAATGAAATTTATACACGTTATGTGTCGTCCATATAGTAGTGTCATGTGATATACTGAGAAACAAAACATCGACGCCTGCCCGGCGTCACACAAACCTCTCTTCCGATGTCAATCCTTTTATTCTTCGCTTGCGTCTTTCTGGCCTCCATGGGCGTCTTCTGGGAGACACGATACGCTATTTCTTCCGGTGTATCCGCGTCGCCCGTCAACGGAATCGAATCACTGGATGAATGACCTACGGAAATTTAAAACCGAAAATAAGTGATGCGTGATTCGATTTATACATAGGCGTACTAAGAAATCTTTATTACCAATGTATCTTTGTTTAATCATTGCAAAGTAAATGTTAAATATTATTATATATTGGTATATGCATTAAAATAGATAACTAGTTTTCGTTCATTGGTATTTATAGGTGCTTTATGGTTATTTTATATTGAGATATGTCTCTGGTAAAATGTATAAGAATTATAATAATATTTATATTTAGTCTATTTAAGTAGTGATATGTATATGAATATCTATTTAAAGTGTAGCCCTATAATCGAGGCTATTGCTATTTAAAGATTGTAGTGTCGATCGTTTGCGCTTCGAATTCAAATCCAGACATATGTGACAGGACAAATCGAATTCTTCCGGTTCGTTTGATGGGATTTTGCTGCATTTTCTTGTCCTCCGTTTTCCCTTTATCCTTTCACATCCACCATTTTGCAAAACAAAGTCATCGTGTTTACGTGGCATCAAATGATGATAAATCAAAATTGGATCAGCAACAAAATAGACTATCTACAGTGTCGTGCACTGGACATGCTTATACGTACAACAATTAAAAAATTCAAGGAAACTATGACCAGATATTTATTAGTTTTCAAATAAATTAAATACTTTACAAAATATATTCTTCAATACCAGGTTTTCATGCGTGGCATATAAAAATCTCAAGTTTAATAATATATAATTATAGTTTCAACAATTTTGTAGAGAATTCTTCTAGAAACAATTTGCGATATTTAATTATCTAATACGAGCAAAACGATCAATATATTTGACTTTTATCTATTGTTGAATATTGCAAAGACATTTACGAAACGAACAATTTTGTGTAATATCTAATAACAGTGAAATGAAATTGAACTAAAGAATGACTTATGAGCGACGGTTGGTATGTTATGGCACTGTATTGAAATGGCAGATTTGTGACCTCTATTATTCTGCTATTTATATTTCCATATCTCAGCCCGGGCACCGAATACTTTTATTACGTGAAACTTCCTTCCGCGGCTCTAAAAACCCGGCGAGGTTTCACGTCACGACATGTGGAAATAATAACGATACGATACACGTCAAATAATGGTTTATAAACGGCTATATTATGGGAGAACGTATTTGAGCAAACGACAACGGCGACGACAACGTAAAAGAAAAAATAATAAAATATTAAACGCCGCAACGAACTCGTTAACGATACACAACAATGGGAGAAAGGAATAGAGTATTTACGTGCCGTAGTATTTTCGCCGCGGTGAATTCTCATCCGCTTACGATTTTCAGCGAATATTAATTGCTTTTCTAAGTTAACTTTTACTTACAAATCTTGGAATTATAAATTCAAAATATTCACTTGCAATAATCCCACCAACGGACTATTATTTATAACGAAGCGACCTTTCTCAAAACGACAAAATACTGGTACGACCCTTAGATCTATTGGAAGATAATAATAATATAATTGCACAATGAAGACACTTGCTAAGTTTTCAAATTTTGAAGATCTTAGATTTAAATGAATTGACTGGAATCCATCTAGTTTTTCTGTTTCTGTTAGTTACGCCACAAACTACTATAATTTATATTGCATTATCCTTCCTCCATACCCTACATTCATTAGCAAACGTAAGCACAAACATACAAAGCATCGCATTCTAAATACCCATTAGGAATGATAGCGATCAGCGTTCAATACCATTCTAATTTTTCTGGGTACAAAGAACTAAATTATGTTACTTGTTCGACTAAACAAACATTGAATATCTAACAAAGCCGTTCTATGTAAATCTAGATCAAGAAGAACGTTTTTGTTCATATACTTTAAAGTTTAAATCAACTGAAGGCAAAGTGAATATCAACAAAAACGGATTTTATGAATAATTTACAAAGTGTGTTATGAATTTACGCATATTCATTCTATGTATATTATTAAGGAAGCATTTTTATAAACGTATTACCTGTATGTTTTACATTTTCGGAATTACCTAACCAAATCTCATTATACAATGAAATCAAAATCAGATCCTTCAATATGCGTCGCTTAGCATTACTCGGGGTGGTGAAATAAGATTAGGATCTTCAAATTGGATTAACGAATTCCATTTTATTTTAATACCTTTGTCGGAGATTCAAGTACATACATTGAAAACAAACGTGCGGAATTATGGTGTGCGCCATCATCCATATTTTGTTTAATTTTGCTTCTTATATTTATATATATATATATATATATATATATATATATATATATATATATATATATATATATATATATATATATATATATATATATATATATATATATATATATATATATATATATATATATATATATATATATATATATATATATATATATATATATATATATATATATATATATATATTTAAGCCCGGTCAATAATTTTTATTGTTTAAAATAGTGCTAAAGTTAAATTTCATAAGTGATTCAATTGTAAAAATGACTAAACGTAATCGGTATAGTGGAAAACGTATATTACTTCTTGATTAACTAACAAATGTTATAGATTACTGTTCAAATAGATACACATTTCAGAAGATAATCTTTACATAAACGATTGTGGTTACTTTTCAAGTAACAACGTAATATTGTATGCTACAATATGCATTCTGTAAAATCGTATGGCAGTGCTAGCAAATTGGATAAAATATGCAAAACCCCTGAGTGTAATACATGGAAAGAAAATTGACAATTAATCGCAATACTGCTGGCTTTAATTTCAAATTTGATTTGTCGCATTAAGTTAGATATATTGCTCCATAATTTAGTTCTAGTAATATATTGCCTATTATTTACTACAGATAAATTACCACAAGTTTAACTATTGAATGAGTTTTAATCAGCATCCAATTTTGACCTAAACTTATTGATTTTGTTTCAAATTTCGCTAGAAATATTACAAAAAATATATTTGTGCTCTGCTTTTAATTCGCTCAAAGCTGCTGCTGTTGAATTATGGCGCATGGATTAACCAAAAAAGTGGATAGAGCCAATTTTAGTTTTTCATTATTTAAAAGCGGCGCAATTTTGGAATAATGTTGAGAAATGTTATTAGTAAATTAAATATCTACATGTTTCATACATTATAATATTTTAAAACAATGTTTTATTTTAAATTTCATTTAATACTAAAATAAACTTGTATATTATAAATATTTATTTTCTGTTAACACATAACTGTAATATTGCTGCGTTATTGCATAGTTTTAGTCAATATTCTAAAGTGACATATTTCATTTTACACAAAACAACCGCCAACATATGCGCATATTGTCGTATATGTCATATAGTTGATATATGGTTTATTATTCTAAAAATAAATAGTTAAGCGATTAGAATCGTTTATTGATGGATGTTTGCATTTTTTCTATATGCAAATAAAATCATATTAATATTGATTTCTGTAATAATATTTATGAATATTTAACTATGAATAAACATTATGTGTTCCTCTGTGGACATTGCTCTGGGTGACTTTATAGTAAGACGCTAATCAAATTCAAAGTTAGTTAAGGTAGCAGTTCATTTTCATTATTAATAAATATAATTCTAACGAGAATTGTAATTAGTTGCAACAGTGGGATTAAACGTATCGTGTGGTTACTTACGTATGTGTATTCTTGGAGCAGGATTGTGTATATACTTAGCTTGGTTGCATCATTTGCGAACAAATACCCTGCAGCTCTGATTAGAGCTTCATCTAAACTTGGGCAATTCTAGTTGGGCATGTTGGTTGGCGGTGGTTAAATTGTCCTTTTGCCACTGCTTTATGAAACGATTATCCTGCTAACAGGACGTATGTCGTTTACGTACACGGGAACCTGTATGTACGCTCGCAATGATAGGGATAGAGATACATACATGTAACTATGTAATTCTTGTTAAAGCTGAATAAATTCTGTACTCTGATGGACGCATTTTAATACTAATACTATAAGGGTATTTAAACTACACATATACCATTACAACTGTTTTTTTTTCTATTTGCTATTTAGAAGCTCATTAATATATATGTTGAAGAAAAAAAAGTATATTGTCTAGCACTTTAAACAATACGTGAACTTCACCTTACTCATTTAATAAAGCTGATATATGCACCTCACATACATTTCTGCGTGTTTGTGCATGGGTGTGTAATATGGAATAAATTTGTTCAACTATGAAGAAATGTTCGTATCTAAACTTTAACTTGTACTTGACTCCAAGTTTTCAAGATTTGTACAACTTCGGTGAAAGAGCCAAGTATTTTCTTATCCACACATTTTGAATAAAGATTAACGGTCTAACAATTTAACAATTGTGGATGTCGTTGAAAAATGTTTTTCCCTAACATAACACTTTCAAGGTTGGTGTTTCTAAACTTACTATTTTATCTTTAAGTGAGCAAATACTATCACAAATAATGCCAATTTTGGAATGGGCAATAATGTTTGTCTATAGAAATAAAAATCGAGTGTTTTAAAAATTCAGACAATAATTTAATATTTGTTTTTGGTCACTAAACCATACTGAAAATTGGTTGTAAAAGTAACAATTAAAACGTTTGGTAAAAAATTATTAGTTATTTTTTTTTTGTTGTAATTATATTGTCATATTAAAAACACAGTTGAACAATACGATTAATTTTAAGGAAAAAGGTTTAATAGCCTTAACAATATGTCCATGAAGCGTTGAAAAATTAACTGTTTTATTTTGTGAAAACTATTTTAATTAAAATCGGTGCTAGTATCCATATGTGTGCTTGGCCTGGACTCCAGGCTTACAGCTTCCGTTCAATTTCCACCACGAGCCCTTTTTTTCTATTACGAACCTGATTGTTTGATACATTTTTTAATTACTTTCGTTGATGCTAGGATAAACCTGACTCAAAATCGATTTGGGCCGCGTGTCGAAGCAGAACTAAAAGTTTTTAATTGTTCTGATTTTATTTGTGTTACACAAATTTATTTGCAGTACATTTCACACCAATGCGAAAAGATTTTCAATTAATAATATTAATTATGCTTACATATTTAATTATATTTATATAACTGCACTTGTCTAAGCAAACATTTGGATATTTGCATATAGTTTACTTTCCGATTTAAAACATTTCATTTTCATTAACCATTAATAAAACTTTATTTTTTCTGTAATGCTTTGCAAAATGACGATCGTCTTTTATCTGCACAAGTAGGCAAATAAAAAATATTAATTGTGGGATTTTAAAAATAAATCATTATTAGTATTTATGTTGTATTACATTTATTTTATATATCTGCCATTTTTATAAATGGGTAATTTTACAACTTCAAAAACAATAATTGATGATAATGTTGGCATTGTATCATAATTATAAAGCCATGAAAAAATATGTATTAACATTAAAATATAGAAATATGAAATATTTCACTAACAAAAATATTTTATAATTAAATTTATAGCCTTTATTATTTCTGTGTAGGTTGAATTATAGTGTCAAGCCATCAATATTATGACCAAGCACGGTTATGGTTTTGACAAGAAATAAAAACCAAACGCAGTTATTTGTGAGTCAGAGTAACGTTTCTTTCCGTTGCATTTCAGAGTGCATACAAAAAGTGTTTGGCCAGTTTAGTAGCTGTTCTTTTGTCGGCAGCAGTGATGATACAGGCTGTGGCTCAAGCTCGAATGATGTATAGCTCCCGATGTTCACGGAGAGCCCTAATTTTTTTGTGGATCTTGGGCACGTTTCTGCCAAATTGACGTGTCGATATTGCTCAGATTGTCGTCTCACTGAAATTGAGACGTTGTGGATTCATTTTATATATCAAGAAAGAGACATAGGTGAACAAAAAAAGAGAGCTTTTTACGCACACTCAACCGCGATGAGGATCTAAAAGTGGTCGCGTCTGAAGATTACTCTTGGACAATATTTTCATTCGTATTGTTGTCATTTTTACCTTCTTATACGAAGTACTAAGTAAGTGCTGTAATAATGAAAAAAATCGATCATACATCTTTTGACTTACCCTGAATCGTATCCGACTATTTTTGGAATGATGTCTGTGTGAGCGCTTTACAGCCTCACTGTTGAAGATGCAATTATGCAACTTTAAACCTAAGATTTGTATGTTGCTGGCTCAAATAATTTGTGAATTGAGATTCAACATCTATTGTCACAAATAAGTTTACATTATTAAAAATATTATATATAAATATTTTGTTAGGTTTTAGGTTCATTTGAAAATAAAAATATACTCCCGGCCATTATAATACAAATATAACAGAATGAATAATTATATTTTCTTGAAATTTCAAATAGATTCACATTCTTTTCGAAAATGCAGTCGATTAAAGGTACTTGCAGTCCATCGGCAGTTCAACGAGCTTGAAGAACCAGTTTAAATCAGAAGACATCATCATCAACTAGGAATCTAGAGGATTCTAAGGAATGATTGTAAATATCGTTTAAATTATTTTGCACTGCAGTCCATCGGCAGTTCAAAGCTCAGCGCCTCATCCCCCCTAAACAGATAAAAACAAATATGATTTTTTATTCATTATTTTTTTAATAAATTCATATGTTTGAATCATATTTATAAACAATTGTGCATGTAACAAAGATATTTGTATTAATATTACTTAGTTTTAAATAAATAAATTTAAAATATAAATCATTTATTTACTTTACGTTAAAAGTCCTCAAAACTTCTTAAAATAATGTTACAATATGGTTAACTTTTTAGTAATAAACCATTTGACTTTTATATTTGTGGAAGCATTCAACGGAATTAATTAAAAACCATGTTGACAGAAATCTCAAAAAACGACAAGGCTAAAACAGATGAACCAGCCAACAACCCTTATTAACATAAACCACTTTCTTTCTGCAGGTCAGACAATTTCAAATTCCACCGCAAGTACCTACCCTTAAATGTTAACAACCATATTGATTCTTTGTTGTTTATAATACAATTAATAGTTTATATGAATTTATTAGAATAAT
>JADQWA010000060.1:0-123344 GCA_018344505.1 Nebria ingens riversi | reverse complement strand
TCATTTCAGAACAAAAAGTCATGCAAATTTAGATTAATACATTTATTTAATTAATTCATGATATCGTTTCATTAAGCACTACATACACATATATAAATTGTTTCATATAAGTACGAAAAATATTGTTACAAGCACAATTGTTTATAAATACAATTCAAACTTATAAGTTCAGTTAAAAATAATGTATAATAAATCATATTAGTTTTTATCTGTTTAGAAGACAAGGACGCTGATCTTTGAATTGAAATGCTCTTTCATCGACAGCAATTTTTGAAATAATAAATAAAATATTTAAGTTCAAAATGTATTTGTTTAAACTATAAATTAAGTCCAATTCAATAAATAAAATCATTTATACAATACTTACAATTTCATTGTCTTCATTCATTCCTTAGAATACTCTAGATTCCTCCAGAAGTTGATGGAGTTGTCTGCTGATTGAAAATTGTTCTTCAGACTCATTGAACTGCCAATGGACAGCACCGATCTTCAATCGACTGCATTTTTTGAAATAAATAAAATGAATTAGTTTAAAATGTATTTGTTTAAACTGTAAATTAAGTCCAATCTAATAAATAAAATATTTAAACAAAACTTACAATTTAATTGTCTTCATTCATTCCTTAAAATCCTCTAGATTCCTCCAGAAGTTGATGGAGATGTTTTCTGATTATTATTTGATCAAATTAGCTCTAAGAATAAATAATAATTTTATGAAGTTTTTCAAAAGTATAACTTCAGTACAGTTCCGGTCTAAATTAGATCCATATCCAGTCTGCACCAGCCCACATCCAGTCTGGGACACTTCATTCCTGTATTCATACTGTAGGTCTGTTCGTCAGGACCTTTGAAACACAGACTTTATATGAACGAAAACAAGATTCAAATAAAGCTAAAATACGCTAACATAACGACTGTATAATAAATATAAACATGTATATTTCTAACGATTGATATAGTTAAGTAAATACTCTTGCAAACCATTCTCTAATAGCAACTTAGACCCGGTGCCTTTACAATGTACGTGTTTTAAGAGTCACTTTTAGTGAGTTACTCAATGATGTCGCTATGTCTGTAATAAGACCAGTAAAACTACATTTTTACGAAGTCTCAGTGTAATGTCTGAAGTTCTACAAACGATGGCTGGAACGACGCACGTCCTTTTCCTAGCGCACATCTTTTCCACTTTAGTTTCATTGCAGTTTACTGCTGTCACTAGAAAAGTTTCCTTCATGTTTAAGCAACTGATGTTCATATAAGCGTGTGTATGTGTGTTTTAAACGTTGATTTGATATAGACACCGAGTTTTATTAGTACATAAGCGAAATGCAATCTAGCCAGTTTACTGGAAACCCTTCAGGGTTATGGAGAGTGAAAAAGGGTTTCCACAATATAGTTTTGTGTGACATTTAGTTGGATCATCAAATATAGTTGATAACTTTGCTAAAGGAAAGTGAGAGAAGTTCTGAAAAATATGTATGAAATTATTTATAATTTACTAAATATTTAGAATTTTGGTCTATTTATCTTTAATAAATATTATTAAAAAACGCAGAAATAGACGTAAAAGATATTATATTTGTATAGTGCCTCGTTGATGTTTCCACACACATTGTCAGACCGTCGTAATAAAGTTATATTATATGTGAGGCTGTTTGTAATGAAACTGAAGAAAATATAAAATGAAATCAAGATATGAAAATTTGGTTCATGTGTACATTGATATTTACCTTTGCCTTTCTATATTTTTTCATTTATTACTTTAATCTCTACGTGTGGTAGTTCTATTGTTTTTATTTATTCAAAACATATTAAATTTTTTGCTTGATTAATTAAAAAAATATATGAGATGTCTTAATAAAGTCGAATGATTTCTTTTATTCCTACTTAAAAATAGAAGCTTTTAATAAGATGTCTCCTCAATGACAAAATGAAATGAAACAAACATTAAGCTATGTCTGTGAACGTCTCGCCTCCGAAATAGAAACTTGAAATTCGCAGTACGTGCAAACAGCGACGGAAAATCACGTAATAAAAGTGTAGCACCAAAGTGGGAGAAGTCATTTTGTGGCAAACGGGAGAGCACTGGATGGCCGTTGAGGATCGGGTGTCCAGTGCGTCGTATAGTGTAACAGTGTATGTGTTGCATTGCCCTTCGACCTACAATAGAGTGTACATGGTGTGGGTGTAAGCAAGATAACAAATCGACAGAGGGCCCACCGTATTGTTTATTGTTGACCGCGCACGGCTACTCTATTTGCCCTAGCTGTGGCCAGGTCAGGCCATCGGTATTCCGCAACATTGGACGAGTGTGCGCGTAAGAAAAAAGACCAACAGAAAAGACAAACAACGAAATCAGTGCTTGAAGTTACAAAAAAATGACCTCACAATTACCAAACGCAAAAAATTGACCTCGGTTTTGGCAAAGCGAACTTTAGTACACTATTCAACAATTCAGCCATTGTAGCTTTGTGCAATTTAGTTGTATGATAAAGCATTGTTGTTGATTTAATTCTAGCCAAGTTATATATATATATATATATATATATATATATTATATATATATATATATATATATATATATATATATTTGAAATGTTCTCTGGTTAATGTATTTAATGTTGATTATATATTTTATTTATTTATTAAATAGTATCTAATTACATCTTTGTGAGAAGAAGCTGGGTATAGCCATATTTTTCTTCGATGTAAATGAATAATTAGTTTTTAAATTAAAATAAATCAAACGTGTTTGCACTTAAGATTTTTGTCACGCTTTTGCTTATATAAAAACAGCAAAGAATAATAAGAATAGATTGAAGCTGTATCATAATGTAAATCTGAGAAATTTAAAAGAAATGTACCGGCGCTTCCATCAGCAGAGTAATATATTCCGCAACGATATGGAAAACAGACTGAAAGAAATTGAATTCCGGACTGCGAAATGCATATTGTATAAGCACGACTCATGGATGCTGGATGCATCTCTGCTATATACAATTTATCTACAATGCAAACACACAATACACAAACACACCTTTCTTCCTCTCACCTTGGTTTCAGAGAAGCACAAAACATGGACAGTTATCAAACAATACTAGCGTATAATTTACCTGCAGTGTCATATTTTACTTGTTTAATAACATACATGGATAATTACTATATTTTATACTCTGAATATGTATTATTTGCAAATGTTGTTAACTATATATTATTGTGTATACTTCATTTAAATTTTGTATATAAAATAATAAACTTCCGTATTACTTCGGATAAAAAAAATTAAAACGGTGATATAAAGAAATCAAAATTCAGTAGATATGTAGAAGATTTTCATATTTTTCTGCACGGTCAACGATAGAAAAAGTTCATTGAACCATCCTATCCTTTAACAGCATGTGAAGTGCAAAATCATGCAAAATGGAGCACACCGGATCCCCGATCGGACGTCAAGAGGTGTCTGTTAAAATATGTATGTGGTGGTAACGTTTAAGAACTTGTGAACGACTCAACGCAACGCTAACTTCACCCGCACGGCTATTAGGTATCGTTCCCATAGCCGAGTATAAATATTTATACAATATGATGGAGTAGATCTTGAAAAGACAAAGGCATGGATGGGATCTGCCCCGTAACCACGATACATTAATTAATAATAAATTTAATAAGATTTACGCTATGCTACATCACAAAGCTAGCGCTTAAGTGGCAATTTTAAAGCAAATTTATTCTCCAATTTTATCATTTCATTACCAGAATACTACGATCGAAATACTAGTGATTTGTTGAATGCATAGTGTAAATAATGTATCCGTTGTGTGGTTTGCGCTTTTAAACGATAATGGAACAAGTCTTTTAGACCGGGTATAAATCTCATAGGAGACAGAAGAGATTTCAGATTTATCCCGAGCCCTAGTTTACTTTGTACTTAAAGTCCATGTAAGTCGATACAGTATACTCTTTTTATTCTAATGGTTACCGTATTTATTTCACCATTCAAACCATCTCACAGTTTTGAAATAAAGTTAAATCAAATCATTTACTTAGTTAACTTGATTTTAACGGAAATTCAACTACTTCTCGTCCATAAAGCTGCTCACATATTAAGGTAGTTTGCGCTAGGTGATTTTCATTTTCCTTAACCATATACTATGTAGTGTAGGACATTACTAGTAATGCGAAAGCAGTCGTAATAAGTGATGTTTCATGTACTTGCCTAATGGTATTGCCTTGGTCAACTTTGTATTAGCAAACCAAACAAAAACATCATCCTCGTGAAACGAAGCAAAAGTTACTTGATGGAAGTCAAATCTGAATCAGCAAATGCATGATTTTAATATTGGTTATAGATGTTAGTGTTATTTGAGATATTAATATTATCTTGGAATATAAATATTTTCACGAGCATGTATTTTTTTGTGATTTTCATTACATTGATGTTTCAATGAATGCTAATACTTTTTGCTAGCAGGTGTATTTACACACGATAATGATTCGAATGAAAATAGACAACAGAATATTATTTATATTCATATTTTCTCTATGTAGATCAAATATTATAAAGATATTGTTTGATTTATAAACAAAAATGTTGCAATAGGTAAAAGATAGTTTTAAAATAAAAGTAATTACTTGCAAAAAAATTAATTCAGATTTAAATTATTTTCTTGATCGACAGTAAAAATGTTTAAAATATCTATGGAAACTTGAGAAACAATAAAGTTTCAACAACAGTTACTCGGTGCATCCTTATAAGCATATTTGATGAAACTATTAGTGCAAGATTTTCATCAAATTATAAATCATCTAATAATCCTGTTCTGATGTGAGAAAACAAAGGTGAAAGCAGCCATAAGGAATTGATCTAGAGTAAAAAATAACCCGGCTTAAATTTGTTACGATTTTATCCGACGCGGAGGGCATGGCCTGGCTTCCATTACGTTCACCTTCCTCAGCTAACAATCCTATTAGAGATTACACAGGCAGATACTTTGTGTATGTGTGCATGTGTGTGTGAGAGCTCGAGTCTCTAGCCGGCGGAAGTGACTAGCAAGGTCGCAGCCGATAACGACGACGCTAGGACCATATCGAAGGAGAGGAAGCAACCGAGATTAATGCAATACGGAAAGGGGTCAGATTCGACATTCGACATGGCGTTTTCACCATCTAGATGCATGACTGGTTGGTCTGTTGGTCTCCGCTTTGCCACCGTCCTGGCTGCTTTACCGCAAACGCGGACGACGACATCGCAATCATTAGTAGACCAGAAGGATTAATTATTTGTGATGTCGGGGATCTATTCCGTCGGTCAAGTGATTATACTTTCGCACCAAATATAGCCGTTTGTCCTTCGACAGCAAATTGAAGTTACGAACCCGAACGTGATGGACACAAAAAGTGTAAAATCACCAAAAGAAATATCGATCAATAAGAGACAATCAGAAAAGAATAATTGTGATTTTTTCGTATACAAATTGAATCCATCCAAAAATAATTAAACTAGTTTAATAATTTGATTACAAAGATTAATGTTTATTTTCCATATAAATAGATTGCAAGAGCAGATAATAAATCTCAAATGTATATACGATGGAAAATTTAAACGTATTGTTATCCGCATGATAAAGTACGTTCAACAGCACTTTTTGTATTTTATTATGAAGCTAATGGAAGAAATCAATACTTAACACGTATATAACAACGCAATTCATTACAATTCAGTATTATTTATTTTCAACTTGTGTCGTGTTAGTTGAAAGAAAGAGATGAAACTGTGCTTTATTGTTTCTTTTTTCGTTTTTTTTTTCTTCTGTACGATAGCTTTCGGAAGACAATGGAACTTCGGGATATACTGCAACATTATTGACTTAACTAAGAACTTTTGTCTGCTAAATGAGCCAAGAAAATATATTTTCAACAACAACTGGTTCACTGAATACAGCGATTTAAAGCTAAAATATGGAGTCTCCCCTTACTTTCAAAACAATCACCTAATTTACCCTATTGCACTATTGCAACATGATAATTTATATTCAGAGATTCGATTAAATTAAACAGGATTATTTTAAAACTCACTAAATTGAAACTTAGAAAAACTAGCGTGCACGTCTCTGGAAAGATACAAAATATCTATAAATGCATGAAATATCAACAAGAATAGCTTGCCAAATCAATACGTTAATATTTTCAAATAATAGAATCAATACACGGAAACAATGGATACCGTTCATTATAACGAAAGCAATTTAAAACAAAGAGCAACAACGGAGTAAACGCAAATCAAATGAAGGTTTATTTCTGGGAAAATTTCCTTCCCAAAGGTAGAAATAGAGGAAGAAACAAAGAACAGTAGAGGACACAAAGAGAAGAAGAGAACAGTGTCTGTAAATCACGTTCTTGATGCCTCCTTCACATCTCGTTCCCCTTACTGTGTTGCCACACTCTATACCATTTTACTATCCTGAGCACAGAGCAGGTCCAGGTGGACGTGCTAATGGCAGAAAGAGGCTAAACCACTGAGGATACGATCTGTTAGGGTAAAGACGGTTTAGGCCGTGTTAGATTTCCCCATTCCACTATTCCGCAAGACTGGGACTGCGGAGACAGTTATATTATCTTTAAATTGTAATCGAAAGTTTTCGAGAATCGATTTCGACAACTTAAATCGTGGTTTTTTCCACATTTTATTTTTGTATCAATTGGTACGGATTTGTTTTATTTGTGTAAAACTAGGGTTTACGTTTTCAATTGTGTTTCAAACGTTGTAAAAAGCAAATTTATTATTGAGGACGAGTAATAGTGTTTTCATTAAGTCAATGCCAACCATTGTTATTATGGTATCATGTCATGCGAATTTATTTAAAATCGTAAACTTTATCTTAGGAAAATAGTAAAAGTATATGAACTATAAATATACATTTTACGAGTGTGTAATATATACAATGTATTCGTTAAAACGTACATTAAATAATACTGAACTATAACATTTCTATTAGTTTTCGGTTTTCGTTTTGGCTATATATTTATTGCTGAATTTAAAAAATCTTAGTTTGCATTTCGGGGAAGCTAGTGCTTTTCCGTCCATATGTCTTCGAATATATCGACACAAAATAAATAAAACCGTAAATCGAAACAAATGGTTAGCAATCCGTTAGGTTTCAGGTAATGTATATATCTAGTGAGAAGTCACCCGTGGTGTTTACGGGGAGACCAGCGTAAAGTATTTCCGTAATAAAATGTCAGCTGTTCAAATAGCAAGTGTCTTATGGGACAAATGGCGGGCTAGACCTTACGATGACCCACGTCGTTTATAGTAGAATGTCGTGATGTTTGGGTGTGTTTATATGTGTGCATGCAACCGTGTGTTTGTGAGTCCAGGACGTTTGGCGGCCGCAGGCTGCTGGATGCGTCCACAGTTATTCAATTTAACTGGCCTTAATGTTGGATTTGAGTGCTGGAAACCAATGAAACCAGCCACGACCATTCTATTCAACAAAACGACCATGAGGACCATACCCACCCGCACACTCAAACCAAAATTGTTCCACATTTTTATGATTCGTTTTGGTCGGGCCCACGTATTTTATGTCCTGCCGATCTTCGTAATTTCATTAGGAAATGACGACCCTCACTCCGAAACTTTGATGATTTCTCACTAAACTACCGCCGCTTGGTTTTCTTTTTCACTTCGAATCCATCCCACTCTTGATGGTCATGTAATTTTACCAAAGTACACATATAATTGGATGGATCCAATTAACCTTAATTGAATTATATAGCTATACATATATATATCTTTCGCATTTTTGTCACTCAATTTTGATTACCTTTAGTCCTATAATCAATAAACTGTCAAAGAAAATATGTACGGACGACAAAATTGAAAAGGAATCGAAAACACTCTTCTGTGAAGCCTACCAAGCATTCCTCTTCTCTTGTATGACCAAGTAGCAAAACATTTTAGAAAATATCTCCAATATGTAGACTGTAGAATTGATTTATCCAAGATATCATTTGAACCATTAGATATGTATGATTTAGATTGAGGAGTAGATTATATTTCAGTTGCAATTTGAATGAAATTATGCAAACTTGTTTCGGTAAGAGATAGTGATATATGTATGTTAGGAATGCAAATTTATTGAATTAAATGTTTAAGCGTTGATTTGTCTTATCAAACCGTATGTCAGTTCACGAAGTTGAGTTTAATTGTGAGATAGATTATACATTCATGCCATTCTTAGAATATTACCGCTGTTTAATTACTGAATTATATTAAGATTTCATTCGATTGCTAAATAAATTTCATTAAGTAATCAAGTTAAATTTAATTATTTTTGCCAATATTCTCCACCAGGAAAGCAACTTTATTGCATTAAACTATAAGGTTCTTTGTATATAGTCTACGTGAGATTTATTTTATTTTTATTGTTAACGTTCCTCATTGATGGAAACTGAAATAAACTTGCGAAACATCTGTGGAGCAAGTACGATAGTGAGATAGGATCGCACATCTGGCAATGTCGCGTTGTCGTCAACTCTATACCTTGTACCTTCGCCTGATAAATCTAATTTCAGTTTCAAACACCAGATTCTCGCTTGTTCGAACGTGACCGAGCTAAGATTGAGACTAATCATGCCCATAACTTAATTAGCCTGATTATACATATACGTTGCAATAATGGCGTCGATGTATATAAGAAGATAAATTTGCTTTACGATTTTCCTTGTTGTGTACGCTGATTTGACAAGGGATTTTACTCTCTAGTGTTACAGTCACGTACCATGTAATGCTAGAATTGCATTGTGCAGTGAGTAGCGCTCTGATATGTTATCGTAATTACCTATCCACCAACGTCATTATATACCACACCATACGGCATCTCGTTTTACGAGATTTAGTGCACCAATTTCACTTTAAGATGTACTTCAAATCAATATTATAAACTTAATTAGGAGCTCCTCTACAACAGGCCATTGAAAATTCTAAGGGAAATAAAATAGATTCTAAGATCTTTTAGTGTATGCTGTAGTGGTATATTTTTCCAATTATCTCATTCGTAATATTCATACCATTTATCATTTTGGAAGCGTAGAGTTGCTTATTTGGCGATCAATGATAGGCTGCCCGCTGTGTTAGTATTTAGAATGAACCCAACATCTGCTGACGAACGCTTTTATAAATACAGCAACGGAAATATTTATAATTTATTCGCCATTAATTATAAAATGGTTACTTCATTATTGATTTCACATCTATCAAACAACTCGTCTCTTTCTTTGGATGTCGAAGCGCAGGTGTACTTTCCTCGACCAAGAAGCTCAAAGAGAGGGAAAAAAAGATCATCACTTTGTTGACAAGTTTCGTTCATGAATAGTTTTTCTTTTGCTCAATATGCTGCTTGTCCGTCCTGGTGATCAAGAGACAACGGAGTGACGTGCGCTGTTTGTCGATTAGCGTTTGCTCTGGCAGTGAACGCGACGATGACATTGCAAATAGCGCAATAAAACACTCGAAACTAATCAACAAGTGCGAAACTTTTCCGCTGCTTTTTCTTTATTCATTTTGTTTTACGTCTGACAACACTTCCGAGGGAGAACTGTACCGAAAGATAAAATGAAAACAAACGTAACGAGTTCTTGGTATATTAGTATATTTGCACGACAAACAGTGCATTAGATCACCAAGTAAAATTTGTATCTTTGGTGCTAGAAAATTGGACGATATGGTGCGTCAATTTGCTTCAGAAAGAATGATAGCTCGTTAAGATGTAATGATATGCAAAATGTATGAATATTTGTTTATAAAATGTTCTTTCGCCTGAAGTGACTACCTGGCATTTGCATATTCAAATGCGCACCGTGTGGACGAGAACTAAAAGTGAATGACAGTGAAGAGACATAATGCACGTATTCGCCATCGCCATCGACATACGTCGCTGTCAATTTTTGGTGATACTTGGGCGCCGTCAATTCGTGCTGTCTTAGAAAGCAATTTACGTTGGAAATTGGCGACAGTTTTCCGAAATGTTGCTACTATCATAGAGACCTAGTGGTGGTTGTAAATATTCCCGGCATCATCATCATCACCTTCGGTATTTTTTCCCTTGAGACTCGATGCCAATGTAATTTCCTTACGCACCGTTATAATGGGTATTTGAGAGAGACCGAGGTATGCTTCTCATATCCTCCGTTGATGTAATCAATCTCTGCCAACATGTCGAGCGTTGTGTTGGTGGTCTCTGTGAGCATAGGACGCGCGTGCTGTCTATGTACTTGTCTCCGGAATTAATTCCCCGTATATATATCCTGTTAAGTGAAAGAAATGTAAACATTTTCGTTACGCTGGCACAAACCATCGTCCCGCCAGCTATCTGTCACTAACGCAAATGCTAACGTCCGTGAACAATAGCGGTGCTACTTTTTCTCCTGATAACGCTCCCCTGCGGATATCCGCTCGCAATTCATTTGTCGGACACACGCATTCACTCTAGCTTGACGCTGTGTTACTTTGTGTGGGAGCATGTTTTCTCCGGCGCCTGTCATAGTGCACTTTCCTAGGAAACTAAATGAGTTTGTCTTAAATTTGAAATTCCGCCCATAAATATATTATTACCACTTTTGCTTCGTAGCTGCATCCGTTTTTGAGATACTGTTGAATCTTGGTTGTATAACGAAATGTCCGCTTACAACTAGTAGTAGGGCTCCCGTGTGCGCGTTGTTCGTAACAGTGAAACTGAGCGATATATTAATTTTTAAAACCGCAATCAGATTTAAGAAAATTGCTTTCTTCACTGGCGCGAACCGTCTGCCGAGATCAGATTTTAATTTATTTTTCTTGACGACGCAGCAGGAGTCTTCGGGAGAAATAAGAACGAAGTTTGTAGTTGCTCCGGAAATTGCAAACAAGTTTCTTTCTCTGATTTGTATATATTTATCAGCAAACAGACTCTTTGAATTTATATATCTATGAACTTGTAACCGAATAAAATTGTCACTGCATTAAGCATTTATTTCCGCATCTCTTCACAAAAAAAAAATTGTTTTCAAATTATTTAGTGTCAAATATTTGATGATATTATCAATACACAGTAACAGTTTTACTTTGATATTTTTGATTCATAAAATGTACCATTACGAAATCTGGTATGGCCACGGGCAATCATTCGTAGCTTGTCTCTCTATTGATTAACGATCACCCTACCGACGAGACAGCAACCTAACCGCGTCGTATCCGTTGATTACATAACGATTTGTTTAATTAATTAATGGAGATTATATTTAATCGTTGCTATTGTGGTTAAATTTTCTGCTCTTTACCAAATACAGATACCTACGCATTAATACCTTTTCACTATCGTATAAGACACGAATTCTTCAAATAATAAGTCACCAAATAAAATTCCAAGTTCTATTTGAGACTACAAAAAGAGATAGGTTTAATAAATTCTATTGAAATTAAAAGATAACAAAATATATAAAATTATATGCAAATCAATAAATTCCAACTCTATCTCACGCGCGTCAACTGTACTCAAAATAGAATTTGATAAAACTAAATAAATATTCGTAATAAAACAGTAACCAATTCAAATTTAAACCAGGATCGCTCGTTCCTCAGACGCTTTCAAAAAAGAAAATATCTTCTGTAAACTCGTGACAACAGCCAACCGAACCCAAATGATTCAACAGTAAAAACAACAGCAATATAGTCACGTATGAAATAGCCCTAAGCCGAAAATGTTGAATTTTAAATTAATTTCAAACGACTACGCACAAATCTTCTACAGATTATCTGAATGTGTGCTTCCGTCTGGATAAAATGAAAAAATTAACATTTTAATTAAATGTAAGCATTCAAAACAAAGAGAATTTTCTCTTTCACGATAGCAAACTGAATAACAAAAACTATATCATGAATGCAAAGAATGTATATTTTCAAAATGTTTCGCGTGCATTATATATTATGAGTATGCGAGGTAATTGATATGTTAATTATTATAATCATTTTAATGGAATTTTATCAAACCCAGATTATATTAATATATTATAACGGCCAACATATGTAATCAGTTATTAAATGAGTAAACATATGGTGTATATTATTTGATCATAATGAAATTCAGTTTATTAGTAACAAAAGAATTCTGTGGTCGATGTTGGATGTCGAACAAAACAGGTGACTTTAATATTTTTAAAAAAGATGGTATGGTGCTATACGCCACTTCGTCCAAGAGCTACATGCATGTAATTTATTCCTGTTACAGTAATTGCATACTTCAAAGACAGCAGTATATGATGTAGATATATGGGTTTGCGTGTGAGAGTGCTTTATGTGAAATAGCACCACCGCCGGTAGGATGAACGTCGAGCAGGCCACCGGGAGTTTGAATTCAGGAGAAACTATACCACTATCATAGTCCTACTAATTCAACTCTTCCGGCAACACATGACGCACCCTTTTAGACCCATTGCAGTCAATACACGCCTTAGGCATCTTAATTAAACCATACAGATCCTCTGAGTACAATCAATAAAACATTATTAATCTATTAATCACAAGTAGTGCCTTATGGCTGATCCGATATTATCTCATATCATCAAAATAATGTTTACTATTGCATGCTTCATCAAACTTAAAGTTAAATATTTTCCATTTATCTCCAGTGTTGATTTATAACATAGTCACAAACTAGCTTTGGTTATCAAGAATGACCTACACCGCAAACTGTAATCTTTTAAATTGTACCAGAATCATCTTATAGAGATGTTCAGAATTGTACTATATTTCTGATAACTGGCATTGAATAGCAAATACAACTCAGAGCATCACCACAACTATCGCTCTTACATCTTGTCATACACGATTGCTTGTTCCGCATGTCCACTATATTATAGTTGCACAGTATATCACTTACTGTTGATGTTTCAGATGAACCACATGACACGGATAATATGAACCGCTAACTAGATCTGTGTAGGTATTGCGGTTCTTCTTACCATTGCTGCCTATTAATTACAGTTCTCGATATAACAATGGATCGATCCATAATATCACATATAATTCTATTAGTGCGTACCCAATGCAATAAACTACTCCTCAAATATTAAAATAGGTCAATTTTCAATGGGTATAGGTAAATTATGCTATATATATAAAATTAGCTTTGTGGCTTGTTGTCAATAAATTGCTGTTCTGAATAATATCGATAGTTTAATATGGATGAATTGATAATTGTGTGCTGACCTATGCTGTGGCATTACAGTCAAACTAGCAGTTATTCCAGAGATCCGATTGATGTTCACAGCAGCAGAAACGTCACAGATTGTAGGTATTTTGAAAAAATGTCCTAATGCCGTATGTTACATTTTAATGAGCATCACAGAGAACACGTGATACAACACATTTACTGCTCTGTTAACTTGATAATGAACATCAGATTACATGTGGTATGTTCATTATGCTTAAACCACTTCATTTGCTTTGTGATTTATAACATTAGATATATTAGCAGATTTGTATAAAGATTATTGCATATTACAATAATCTTATTAGCGATAGGATTTTCTACAACAACGTTGTTAAGATTTGTTTATTTCGTTATATCGACAAGTAAAGCTTTTTCAGATCCCAAATGGAAAGGTAATTAAAAATGATGCAGACTTATAGGGCCTTGGATGTGAAATATATACATAATTTAAAATATCATTTTCACGAAAAGATGCTTGTAACAAAATATACAAATGAGCTTCGTATATGTTTTATAAAATATCAAATAATATTTTGAGAAATTTGATCATTTATTTCATCAAATAAAAAGCTTTTTCATTTTTATTCTGTGTACATTTATTATTATCAAAAATCTTTCATTAGTTTTGTTTTCAATATAATATTTTATAAACAATTCAACAAACAAATATATATATATATATATATATATATATATATATATATATATATATATATATATATATATCTATTATTTATATATATATATATATATATATATATATATATATATATATATTATATATCTATTTATATATATATATATATATATATATATATATATATATATATATATATATATATAAACACAGAGCAGCTGACAATTTCCCCGTGAATAATGCAGCATAATTCGAATCGTGTTTCAGAACTCACTTGTTGGTTGTTTTTTCACAAAACTTTCGTTACATTTTAGTAACTTTAAAATATATATAATGCCGCTAGAGTTTTAACGAGATGTGATTAAAATGTGTAAATGTTGGTAATAAACTAATCAAGTACAGATTTTAATGAGATGAAGAGCAGTCCATTTACTTTGTGTGCAAAATAAGTTTTGATATAAAACTTTGCTTAATTTATATTTGACATTTATGTTATCCTAAAATATTTACCTAACGTTTATAGTATGTGTAAAAGTAATGTATTGATCTGACGCTCACTGTATCTGTAAGCTAATAACATTATCTCCGAGCTCAGACAAACAAGTGAAAAGTGATATTTATAGAGTCTTTGCGCACTTGGTAAATAGAAATTTAAATCTATTCCAAGAATAGTTAAACTCTTTTTAAATTGCGAATTGAATCGATGAAAACATTTCTTTTTTGTATAAGAATGTTCCTAACTAAAGAAAGTATTTTTCTATCTATTTTTAAAAATAATGAATTTATCAAGTGGTTTGTTTTCCGGGTAAAATTTCCTACATATTTACATTTTATATTTTTATTCTAAGAAATTTCCAATTTATTCTTCTGTTTCATTGAAATATTGACAATACATGACAAAACGTCGTTTTTATAACTATAGTAGGGCGATGACCACATTTTCTATGCTGGTTTTCATGTACGTAATAGGGTACAATCACAATTCGTCTATTTAGTAGTTAGTGGTCGTAAACAAATTCTACAACGGTTGCTTGTGACATTTTCGGCCACTTGCGTGGCGGTTACACACTGCAGATTCACATTTAACACATTATTGTTATTAGTCGACGCCATTCCGATGCTGCTTGCACATGTTAATGATCTACTTTATAATGCTGGAAACTAGTATCTCGGCAAGCAGGTGCTTTCAGTATAACTTCCCCATCCTACAGAATTAACTCCTTTTACGACTGCGTACACTGGTTCGTCTATCTCGTTTCTTCGCTCTCTCGTTTCTGTCAAACAGAAATATTTGTTTTTTGTACATCGTTTGAAGTTTGAGCGCTTTTCTTCCTGATAAATACTCCCGTCGTTCTAACTGAAAGAGTGTCCTTTTTGTGTTACTACTAAATACCGCTTCCTGTCATTTTTTTTTTTGTCCCAATTGTGTACGTATATATTTTGGCTGTTTGATTTGTTCTTGTTTGTGGACACATTCTCATTTCTAGATTTGTGTAAAACAAGCGGTAAAACGACTCGTCCGAATAATTTCTCTGAAATGGGTCAAGCTCCGAATGTGTTTGTGTACTGCGTCGTTTTTGTGTTGATACAAGATGGCTTTATTTAATAGTTAGGCAACTGCTTTTGTTCAAGTGTAAAAGGTTCAATTATTGTTAGACAAAAAAATACATCTCATTTGCCACATTCATATCCGTTTCCATATGGCGAATATTTCCAATTTACTTTCAATTTATTATAACGCTAACTTTAATCTTATACTGATTTGTGATTTGGTAATTCAGTTGAATTTCATAAATCACTGCACTTTGAACTATCATTGCTCGCAAAAAATAGAGACATTAATGTAATCGTAATTCAAGTTCAAACAATAACACCAATAACACAAATGGCTAAACAGCCAGTATCACAACATATTAATTTCAAGTTTCTGATTTAAAAATACAACGAAGCTTCTAACATTAGGTATAGAGAAACGAACTGAGAAAATATATTTATGATAGAAGAATATAGATGGAACGATAGAGTAATATAAAAATGAGATATGCAAATATAAATTGTCGATGGATCTATAAAGTGGATACATGGATACACGTTAGACTTTGGTTGTAGCCGAATTTGACGATACACGAGAGATTCAAGAAAATCAACTGTATATCGAATGCTCTATTTTTCTTATACAGTATTGATATATCTGTGCGCGCAGACATGGCGTAAAATAAGAGAAATGGAAAATCGTCGATGTCGCGAATTTCTTATCTGTCGTGCAGCGAATACCATGAGAAACTAACGACACACATTTCCTAGAAAGAGGTAAAGTATTTGCGATCTTTCAATAAGTAAACGTACTAACAGAAAAAGAAAGAAGCTCTATGCCGTTCTTATCATGTATTTTATGTTTATTTATCAAGCTCGTCGTTCAAAATTCAATTACCCTTGAAACGTACTGAGCAAACCAACTTAAAGTCAATATTAACTAATTTTGTCATACGTGTTCACTTATTTCCTGAATTAATTCAGAAAATAAGATTGATTTACGAGGAAAATGTGCAATAGCGCATTGTGCTCCGAAGCTAAGCTGTCCCGTGCATACAGCAAGGTATTTATGTGGTGGACGTACCCAGCGAAAGATATGCACCACATCTCTTGTATTGTGCAGTAAAAAGTTGTTAGAAACACCTGTCGCTGTACTTCTACAAAGACAAATGTGTAAATACGTACGTATTTTGTGCCAAAAGTTTTTATAGTACTTTGTTTTATTTCTATTCTTTTATATTTGTAGGGTGATTTAACGATGAATAACATTTGTTCTACTTGTTTTCTGGCCATTTTTATACAGTTTTAAAAAATGTAAACTATCTTAAGTTTAATTTTAGTAAAAAAGTAAATATATATGTATATATAAATAATTTGAAAAATGCTTATATAGGTATACAAAGATTTTAGCCAAAAAATTATATTCAATAGTTTATATTATTTGAACATATGAAACTGTTTGTTTTTGTAATCAGATGCATACATTATATTTTCTAATGTAATATCTGTGTGGTTTTCATAAGCATATTTGTATACTTAGGCCAAAATAACACTGTCAGTGTGTAGGTCCATTGTGGAAGTAGTTTATTAAACACTTGAAAATAATATACAAAGGTATATAATTACAAGTTAAAATAGCTACTTCTTTGTTAAATTTAACTACTGTTGAATAAAACATTTTAAAGTTAAATTCAAGAATACCCACTAAAATACACCTCTGTAAAATTTGTAAGTTGTTAATTTTGCCCCCGAATATCTTGGAGCATATGTAGGTACATCTAGATACAGAGTGTATGTAAATTGTTTAATGTGTAAGTAAACTTATAATAAACTTTCCATAATTGAGAAAACTAAACATGTATGTAGCATCCGTTGTAAGTATACACAATTTTCGGTAAATCTACCTGTAAGATATCACGTTCAAATACACATAGCAAACATGAAAAGCATACAAAACACAACAAACCAAAAAACAAAAGTGAATGTATTAAGTTTATAAAGACGTGTGTTCGTGTGTGAATAGTAAAGCTATAAAATGGATGAACAGACAAGAAACGGTCGAATAACCGATCCCGACGAACCGATTGCCGAACGCACGGCGAGAGAGAGTATATCGCGCACGACCTGGCATCGATACGCGAGCTTTGTACCGGAACCTGGCTCCCGATACCGGAACGAGACACGTGGAAACAAATTGGTTGGTTTCCCTGAACAATGACAATTACAGGTTCACGTGTCATGAACAACTGCTCGAACATACTTCACATACACGGTGTAACAAATTTTTAGAAAACAATTTCCCGACACATCGGCATGACTTTCTACAAAAAGCAACCAAATCTAAATTAATCTAATTTGGCCAAAATTAAACAAATTATTGTTCCGAAATGCAAATGAATTAAAATAACTATTGTTGATATGAAGTATGTGCAATGTATCTTTGTAGATTTTATATTATAGTAAGAAATATGCTTAGAAAGAGATGAGGAAGGATGGTCGCTAGGAGGATGTATTTTAAAAGGGGAAGAAAATTTGAGAATGTGAAATTGATTTCTTTAGTGGCAACTTAAAGAATCACATAAATATTTAAACATATATTAATGTTTATTTGTTTAATATGCTAAACTAACTAGCTCACTGTCGAAATAAATTAGAAACATTTATAAAGTGTGTTGATGATATTTTATGCGAAATGTCAGAAGAAGTCCGTTTCATCGGATTAATTTAATGCATACATTAACTTCTACAGTCGTTATTTACTTTTGGAGCTTTTAAATTTGGAATATTTATAGTACAGTTTACAGAGAGTGAGTGAGTGAGTGTGTGTATGTGTGTCCTATTGTTAGCTGGTGCTCGTTACTCATATAGTAACGCGCAGACCAGGCGAACACACCATTAGTGTTTGTGGATCGTTAACGCTATTCATGATATTAGTTTATGATGAGCGGAATACGCCGGCACATATAAAGTTCCGTAACGGTAACTGCAGCACAATAATAAAAGTGAAATTAAAAAATTGAACGTGCTACAGCCATATCGAACCGCTTCATAAATGCGCCGAATAGATGAATTTTATTGGGCCATAAGTGTCGCAGCACTATTGACATTCGAACATTAATTGTTATCAGCAACGAATCGTCATAATTTTCCGTGTACTCGATATCAAAACAATTTGTTTCAATAATTTTACATTTCAGTTAGCTAAAACCTTATACATAGTTTACGTTTACACTGTTGGAACATTGTAACTTTTCATTATTAAAATGGCATCAATTGATTTTCCTTCATGAATTAACAATAGGCATGAGAGAAATTTAGATTTTTAAGAAAGAAAAACTATGTGTATTTTTTAATCATTTTCGACATTAATATATTTAGATTTAAGTATAACAATTGGTAGATAATTATATTCTATCATCTGATTAGTTGATCACGTACAACTGTATTCGAAGTAATTCTGCTCAACTTGATTGAAGTTAGAAAGCACATATGGTCCGCATTCAAGTGAAACTTATTCAAAATAAAGCTCTTCTATCTATATATGCACGTATATGGATGTAGGTATGTATGCATGGGATGTTCCAGATATGCTGATCCAATTAAGTGCGGCGCAAGCAACCGGAGCCCGTCGTTCAACGACACTAATTAATATCGGAGCTAACTTACGCCCGACACAGCGATAATTACATTGTGTATAGTGCTTGCTGGCATCCCGGCATTTGGTTTCATACGCGGCCTTATTAAACACCGTTATGATACCATTGGATGTGTGTTCGTCGCGTTACTCTCCTTAATACACTACTTCTCCAGATTACGGTCTCAGCCATAAATACAAAAACATCGCACTCGTAAACTATAATTATTTTTTACGAGAGCAGTAACCACCACGTGTGCAAACTGATCACCATGAAGACTCTAGTCCAGAGCATATTTAATCGTATAACATTCATGCGGAAATACTTGCTTGGATGGATGAGAAAAACGAAATGTAGACATACTTGAGAAAAATGCCTGCTATTGATTTGGAAAAAAGATTGATTGTTTCTATGTCAACGCGCATGAGATGCATCAAAGTTCGTAGAAAGAGACTGATTATAAACAAGTTCTACTTTTGTATGAGTTGGGGCGAAAGTTGCAAGTTTTATGAAGAAGAAGTGATGAAATATTTCTATACACTTCAAATATTAAAAAACAAAACGCACCTGGTTAGTTAAATAGGTACAATGGATGGCCAATGAGTATCAAACATGAAATAATATCGTTAAAATTAATAAATTACCTCCCTAGCTAATAGAAATGAGCAATTTATCATAATACATTGTCACAAGCAGGACGCATTTACAATGGGTGTCCATTGTGGCTATGATTACGTGTTTCCGCTAACGGAGTGTCCACTTCGGCGATACCATGCGTCGGTCAGTGTACATACATACAGTAGCCACTTGTAAGCGTAAAGAGCCACGCGAGCTCATTACAAAATAATAACATATCTTCAATTCAGTTAGTCAATTGTGTTTCAAATTCCATAAAATCATAACTTTAACAGGAATTAACAATGGGTTTTTCATCATTTATTTAAAGGAATAACCAATTCCAAATAACTGTGTATGTACAGTAACCAAAGTGTTAAAAGATGTTAAAATCTGTCCAAGTTTGCAAAACGTATTGAACAACTAAATTGTTCGAATTTCTTTGGGAAGAAGCTCAAGTGCTATATACTATATAAAGGTTGTAAAGTATAAAAACGTGACGAATAGTGCAAAGTCAAATAGAATCTCGTGTGTGTGAGTGAGGCTAGGGAATATTTCTAGACTGACTCGTTCGCAGCACGCGATGTTATTAACTGCCGTTTATAAACGACTATGACGACGCCCTCGAGCTCTGCGGCGTTGATCTTTTCAAGCGAGTGGTGGTCGTCGTGTTCGCTTATGCAACGGCTGTAGTACCGCGACGCTGAATTATTAAGCATAACGATAACTTTTCACGGCTTTACGAGGACATATCGAAAAGTAATGAAGTTCCCAACCTTGTTTCATATAAATAAGCATAGATTCCTAACAGATTACATCAATACTAGAGATATTCCATGGATATTTTAGGATAAACTACAGTTTTTATTAAAAAATGATGTGTAGATAACCAAATTTAATAATAATAATTAAATGTATAACAGTAAAACTGAGTGTACATTTTCCATTTTTAAAGAAATGATTGTTTATTAATGAAAAAGACTACTAAATACTGCCCCTTTAGCATATATGAGTTATTTATATTAATTATGACAATGCTCAAGTGTAATAATTACCTTGGAAAACGAATTATATCTCTTTTATATTAATTGTTCTTGCGCACGCCTACATTGAACGGTAGGACTATGCCAAGCGTTGCTGGCGCTTGGCCGTTGCTGTAAATTTAATTATTATATTTCATTCAAAATGATTATGATTGTGCATCAATAATTACTCTTTATAAATATATACTCATAACATACATCAAAGTACCTATACCACGACCTAAATAATCCAGGGTAACTTATGCAGAGTTCCCGTTATGATCTAGTGACAAGGGTGTATGAGATGTGAATTAGACAATCATCAAAAGTACGAATGGCCGTCATCAATCAAAACCAGCGGTGGGATTACGTATCCAAGTGGAATGGCACCAACCGACATAGCGAGATACGAGAACGGTTTGCGTTGTCGCGACATTCTGCATAGTTGCCCCCGCTGGCGACGCGACGCCATGGTGTACGAGATAGAGACGGCGGGTGGCCATCCTAGTGCAACTAACATCATGCCGACGGTAGACAATAGAGTGACGTGATGGTCACGTAACCAAAGTGATTGATTGTTTCACGGAAGATGGAAACAGAAACAACGTATGCGGAACTTCGTTTTAGAAACTTTCAAGCGAATACATCTCTTAGTTATAGTGAGAATATACCTTCGTAAAGAATGATACACCGCGGATAAATATGTGCAATTTTTTCAAGCATCAACCATTCAAAATTTTACCTTAAATAATTTATGTTCACGAATATAATATGAATTCGTTATTATTTAATGGTTTTAAATTAATCCATAACTTTAATTTAAGAGAAAACGAATTAACTTCACGGTTATAAATATACTATAACAGATCATAGAATATCTAATAACTTTATACAAGAATTACTTATATGGAGATATAAATATTGAGTCATAAAAATTTTACGATTGCATTTTATACTCAACAGTTCTTATAATTAAATTTATCGATAGATCCAAGAGTTCTTAGAAAGAATTTATATCGTTCCGAGATTTTATGATTTAAATGAAATGTCTAATAGTTAATAAAAGCGCGGTAACAAACGAGTGGCGCAGTTTATTTTTAGTCGCATTTGTGGAAATGCAAATACCGCTCAAGTGGACAATGGAAAAGTATTATTATACAGAGCAAACGATAAACAATGAGATTAAGACATAAACTGTAAAGTGGGGACGCATTGCACTTATACTCGTGGCATCATAAACATAAAATTCGTTATTAAAAACGTGGCAGCGCAGCGCAGCGGTGTAAAACCAACGCAAGACACCAACTGTGTATTCTGCAATTGTTTATTTCTCTTTGGCCTCTCGTGTCGGATGGTGTAATTTTTTATTTTCACTTTGAGTATTTTCATTCATTTGAGACGATGTTTTGACAAGCAAAATGAAAACTTACTCTGCCATTTTTTCCTCGTTAAAGCTCAAGATGGAATTAAGAATAGCTGCGCTTTTTTCCACGGTTAATCTGCACGATGGATAGCGTACCACAAGTAACGCTTTAGTATTAATTATTTTATATGAATCCTCAGTGTATATAAGCACGAGGTTTTACTCTCGTGGTCTTAATAACTCTGCACTTTCTTGCTGCTGGAGAAATTACATCGGTCGACAGAATTCATTTCAATTACATACAGTTAACTATTGTAGGATGTGTTTGTGTGTGGAATAGAAGCACAATAAGATAAACGGTGAATAGAACTATGCCAGGCGGCGCCAACTTAATCGGCGCAGCTTCGTTATGAGAAAGAGGAGGTTCTCTTTCACTTCCAAGTAATCATTGTCCTGTTTGACAAATCTTTGACCTTTCTAGACCGAGTTGATGAGCCTAACGGCCGTTTGTCATATGCTGACAAGTGCTATTCATAAAAAACTAAAGCCTCTATAGGTGTTTCGTTCGCAATTCAGATATATTTAGACAAAAATAATATAAAAGTCAACAGGATAGATGCGTATTTATCTTCCAAAGATTTAAAAGCTTTGTCAAGAATATATTTATTATTTTTTGCTATAATTATTATACATGTTAAATTCAACCATCCTTAAACCAGATAGGTAGATGTTCCTTTTGTGCAGAAAAGATTAAATTAATCTTTGAAGTCATCAACTATGTTCAATATCTGTATGAACGTTTTTTGTTTGTTTGTTATTTTCGCTAGTGTTCCTATTGCATGGTACCAAGTCAAAAAGTAACATTTCATTGATATTTGATATTTGGCAGCATGTTATTATGCGTTGGTTGTGTGATCGCATGTTTGGCACGCCTGCTTGGTCGGTATAACTTTGTGCTCTGTCGGTATCTCGTGTAACAGCTGGCGCCCACCACACGACAAATATGCGTTTTTATGTTCACGGCTGTAATAGATATGCCGCCCTTGATATCTACGTTATTTTATTTTCATGTTGCACGCGCACATCCATTGTCAACTTTCACACGACTCAGCTTTTTGCTGCGAGTGTAAGCCGAGAAGTCTCATTTATTGAAAGATATGAGATTGGAGATTTCGTTTTACTAACAAACCATGCTGGTTTGCTGTAGAGAATTTCTTGAAATCCCAACTAATAATCTTAATATATTATTGTGCTTCATTAAGCTGGTTACATGTCGAAAACTAATTCTCTTTCATTTTAAACATTTTTGATTCGTCTAGAAATCATTTTGAATTGAAAATTGATATTCTTTCCGATGCGAATATTTGTTTATGTTTTGCATGCTAATAAATGCAACAGAGTTATTTGCAAAACACATGTTTGTTTGTTGCATTTCTTTTTCCAAGATCACAGATATAAATATGCACTTTTGCATTGACAAACAATATTTCACAGCATGTGTGCGCATACGATCAGATATTTTCCATAAAATCGGGACAAAAGAAGAAGTGTCTCTTGTACTTCGCATGGCATCGTTGCATACATAAAATAGAAATACATGTATGCACTTTGAAGGAACACAATATTGAAACACCGATATGTCATCCGTTTGCTATTTTCGTTTTGTATTCAGTGCTTTTATTTTATGTATAGACATATTGATTTAAGTGGAGCATATTGTTATTTAAATATGGCTATAATAAAATAATCAAACAACCGTTTTGAGGTAATTTGGGTTAAACATTATTTTATACTTGAAGCTGTAAGAGAGGAGATTCAGGTGTTTTAGAGCCACTTAGACTTGATGGTGTTTATTTCTTTATTTTTTTATTTTAATTATCCGTTGTCCATGAAACTAGTTTTCAGTTTCTGCGAATGTTTATTCCAATCTTGTAATAAAATTTATATATATAGAGTAAAGTTGAAATGGTGGCAGTAGGAAAGCGTATACAACGTAGATCTTTAATTAGAAGCGTCGGTGAACGACCACAGTTAACTGTTTATGTGCGCTCGCTGTTAGGCATTATTCAGCAGCCATGAAAATATTATCGTAATTTAAAATTCTCCCTTGGCGGTGTAGCGTTCGCACGCTAGCCGCTGGAAGTACATGCAACATGTTGCAAGGGAAACACACACCGTGCTTCAATCTCTCGATTATCGTTGCGATATTGAATAATTAAAACCGTTAGCGGAGCGTTTCACCTCGGTGGCTTACAGCGAAACTCACGCACGGACTCACTCACTAGTAAGCGCGCTCGCTCCAATAAAATTGGCGACATTTATCCGACGTAAATACAAGGTGTGTTATGATAAACTACTAGTGGATCAACCTTGTCTCTTTGTGGGCTTTACACCCAGGCATGTGTTGTAAAAACACGCATTACCAATAAAATACAACAATATAGCAATTCTCTTCTGGAATAATATTTTAATTAAAATATACATAATTCTATAATCATTAATGTACATATGTGTTCTTGAAATGCGGTAGTATTTTATTAATTACTTATTTAAATATAAGTAGCATGACGTCACTACTACATTAAGTAGTAACTCAGCAATGTGTACTGCTTTTAAATTACAACTGGCAATATTATAGGTCGTCTCAAAAGAGGCCAATAAATATGAAAAACTTGCAAAATAAATATAGTATACAATGAAACGAACGAAACAATGAGAAATTATGCGTTTTTTAAAATATCAAAAGCTAGACTCATTATTGAATATATTCAATTTTTAACTAATACACATTTGATGAAAATAGTCGATAAAAACTAGAAATATACGACTGTGAGATTGTTTTTGAGATGATTCTAGAAAAACAAAAGTGAGCCGACCCCATGTATCAATTTGCTTAGCTTAGCTACCATCATAATTTGTATAAATATAACAACAGAATTTATATCGTGCAACTGACAAGAAGAATTATGAAGAATATCTTAAAAAAATAAAGAAAAGATTTATATGAATTCATGGTGAATTAATAAATGGTGCAATGCGTTACGCAACGGCTGCGACAAATGTCCATCGGTACGAAATGTTACTCGATTTGATTTATGATCAGCGAAAACACAAAACACGTTTTTTTTTCAGCGGTAGGTGCACGGTTGGAGTCAGGGATGGGGTATTAGTGGTGCTTGTTTCACGGAATAATTCATTTCCATTTCAATTAAGCATTTCAGTCTGACAGCTCGCCGGCGGGTGCTCTGTTGGTTACTCTATGTTTCTTCCATCCTCGCCTGCTATACAATTCTCATCAGGTCGTCACTTAAATTATTGTTTATTCAAGAATATAATACCTTGAATTAAAAATTAAATGATTTGCAGTTGTTTCCACCTACAAATATGTATTATTTATTTCATATCTCATGCACCGATAATAAAGCTTATTAATACGATGCTGTAAACAAAATCTTGAACACATCTCAAGATGTTTTGAATTCATTGCATCGCCAGTGCTTTTTTTTCAATCTACTTCCGAGTGGATTTCAGCGGAAACTTTGAAAAACTTCACATTTTATGCACTTTCAGATGTGTTGGTTGGCTGTTTTTATCGCTGTTTTTTACAGTCTTCTTTTAATTCAATAGAGCTCTCTTAACGAGATTTGCTAATTAAATTTTAATTAGAAAAATGTCTACTTTCAAGTGAAATGGTATTTACTGAAAGTATTTTAACATTTAATTATTTTAATTCAAAAAATAAATTGTTCCTTAAACGTATCCGCTTTCCGTCTGTTTGTATTATAGAACATTCCTTAAATATCTGTGACAAAGTATGCCGAATAATTTATGTTTATTTAGGAAATTATATTTTGTTTATGATGGTATGCTTAATGAATTTATAAATACGCATTCTTTAGTTACTTGCATTTATAATTTTTTTTAAATGATATCACGATTTGTAACGTACATATTTTTGATTCCTTATATTTGCTTTCTCTTCACAATTAGAGGAATAATATCATATATCTTTGTGTTAAGTTAACGTTGTACCATTAGGTTAAATATAGACTATACTATGCATTAAACCTAACGCATAGTTGGGTAGCAGCTTGTCGGTCCTAACGGCCGATACCTGAGTTATATCTTAATTACACTAGATACACCTGGAACCTCTCGTTCGACGACCTGTGACCTCTATGAGTAACCTTATACAGGACATACACATGTCTCCAGTAGTGACCGCGGTAGCATAATAATGTCACACAGGCCATTAGAAGTTTGTTTGCAAGTGAGCAACATAAGAAACTATTGACGTGTTAGTCAAACTTAGTTTGACACTTTCCTAATATCGTTTTAATAATTCAGTATTTGGTAAACTTATGTAATTGTTTGATAGTTCGTCTAGGGTGGTTTGAAAATTATATTATATTTCCATGAATGAAATAAAGATATTTAATTTAAAATCATCGCAAGTATGAACATCTAAGTTAAAGCATTACAATGTTTGAAACGTTCGAGTTATATTGGGAATAATTGACTTTTAGCTGATATCCGATCAAACATGCAGGACTATTAGATCGAAATGTTAAAATTGCAATGTGCAATTCACATGCCGGTACCGCGTCAATATTCTGACACGCAAATTGACATGCAGCTGCCGTGAGAGTGAAACTCAAGCTTTTTCAGTAAGCTCGGACTTGGCTGGGCGTACGGTTTACTTGGTGCCAGCGCGGCCTCGCTGGTCGATATTGGCGAATGCCGAACAACCGCTGCACTGCACTAGGACAGACCTAGTGAATTTCAGCAATTTGGGCACCATGACTGCTTCGGCATGATTCCCATCCGTTCTTCCAGTATCCAGTGGACCGGTCATTGGAATTCACTGGATATTGTTCAAGACTAATAAAGCTTCGAGTTCATCATTGTCTCGTCGAATAATACACGCGCTTTGTGTTCTGAAAACCAAACGTGCTGCGCTGATTCCCACAACGCTAACAAATCATTCGTGATCAACCATTTGATTTGTTTCTTTAACTACGTGAAATATGTGTGCTTGTTCACCATCGACGATATTCCACACCATTCCTATTATCATTCGATATAAATCAAGATAAATTTGTATTTATATACTCCACTTCTTATATATTCATTAAAGCTCCTAGTTCAATGATCCAAAATGCTCCCAATGTATTAAAAACGTCCGGCTATTTTATATTATATATATACACTTGACGTTAAATTGAATTAATTTTGCATATATCTGATGAAACCTACTAAAAAAAATTATTCGTTGCTCAAAGGGGGCGAAGAATATTCTATAAATAAACCCAAAAATAAGTCCGAGATTTTGTCATCTTAAGCATGAAATATGTGTTTCCCGTTTTGGTTGTTGTATTCCATTTCAACGGGTCTTCCATTATTTATGATTTCTATTTAGTTTTAGTTTTCGTTTTTAGACGATTTTTCTTCGAGTGTAAATTCCAACACTAGCCTCTGTGTAGTGGACTAACCATTGTCCATTTTTATACGGATGTAACGACGGTGCGCATGAGATGTTTGTACTTGTGCATCGGCCGCGAACAACTCTGTCGTCACGGCTCGAAAAATACATTCTCTATACAAATACATCTTTGTATGAATCCTAGCTAGAACTAGAGCAAGTCTAGTGTATGCGCGTGGCCGGCATTCAAACACAATAACATTGAGAATACAATGGAAGAGTTGCTGCTGATTTAAGATTTCCAATCCGGATCAGAGGGTTAACCAACATGAGACACCATGCTTCGCGACAAACTACGTCTTCTTGGCGCTTATCAGCTACGTCCAGCACACGGCGACCAATGTTATTCAACAAGATTCTACAGTCTAAACCACCAGCAGAATATCTTCGTCACTCATACGATGTCTAAAAGATACTCGTACACCATATTGCCAATATTCTTAAGAGAAGTATTTTCACAGTTGAAGGTTGATAATAACGAACATAAGTTATTCAATAGATGTGTACAAAAAATTGAATATTCATAACATTGAAACACATATAGGTATACGAAAAATGTTAAGCAATTCCACTAATAAAATAAATTTTAAGTCAATTCTGTATGTCATTTTTAATAACGCATGGTTTGGTGTGTGTCTGTTGATCGACAACGGGCGTTCAGTTTGTCTATATGTGAGCGTGTTGTACATACGTAAACATTTGTGTGTACGAAATGTGCTCGGAGTCCAAATATTTGCGGGGGTTTTATTTTTGTTTGCTGGGTCGACAGCGTATTCGGAATCACATTAGCCCCGAGTTAGTTAGCGTTGATTTACAGCGGCCGATTGTGATGCACAGAGCAACTGCACGATTGCGAGCGCGCTACATGTGAGGAGGTCTCAGGGTAGTTTTGATGTTGCTTCCGCGATTCGGAAAGGGTACGCTCCGACACTCAGGTCACGTGTACACGTCATCGCGCGGTTTATGGCGCTGATATGTGAGCTGGTGCACTTGCGGTCAGTATCTCTATATTTTCAGAGACCCAAAACGCTTCAAAGTTGAATGAACGGAAACTAACGTGGTTCAGTGGTTTCTGGGAATACAACAGCAAAATATTATCAGGTTGTGTTTTGCATAAGAACTACATCGCCATGGAAGCAATTTACTTTTATATTGTGTATGTTTAAATGTTTTAACTTATATTTGCATTACAAAACTATACAATTGAAATTCTTAAATAAACTCCCCACATACGAATTGTTCGTTTATATGGTAAATATGTAGTGAATACATTAAATATAAGTTTTCTTTTCTTTGTGGATTCAGGATGAAACGCTAAACTGTAATAAATACTCGTATGGAACAATAGTCAGATGGCCTTTAAACTTTTACAGTAATTTTATGAAAATTGTTTTTAAACTTTGTATAATAAATATATTTTTGTATTTCTTCTTGAATAAAACTATACATAATATATATATATATATGTGTGGATTGGGATTGAAGTTAATTTTGAATTTAGCTCCTCGCTGGTATTTTGCACCAAGTTTAAAAAACGATTTGAAATGGTACTAGAATTAGATCCAATCAAGGGACGACTCATTTCACCTGATCAATCTTATTGGTACGTACGTAACCGTTCAATCTGTGTTACGTTCGATAATGAAACTCCAAACTCTATCGTTATCGAGTGACATGTCAACCCCTGCCAGGCGAGTGACGCAGCAAGAAAAATTCAGAAATATTAAATTCCCAGTTGGATTCCAATTATTTGGGGATGAACCGAGCATGCGAGAACGGATCGAGAAATCAATCATCAACGGCGAATGACAAAAGTTGACGACCGATGACAAGTGCAGTGAAGCACGAAGTGATTGTATCATCATTTGTCTGTTTTCTTTCTGCTTCTGGTATCTGGAAGGACGAGACTAGCCTTCACGATTATATGATGTGTCACCAGCAAGTGTAGTTGAATTAAGAGCACTGAGAGTTGGAACTGCAACGCAATTAGTACGACCAGGTGAGCACGTGCAGTGCCTGATGATTAGCAACTGCACGGACACCGTGTGCTTAGTGCACACTGCGAGAAACAGATAATGATAACCTGAGCGGAACGCTGTTGTGCGACGAGTGAGAAATGAAAGCAATTGTGTCGAGCGACGTGCATTCATGACTATCCAGTCGCGACTAACGAAATTGCTACGAATTTCGCCACACATATGACTGCTTCTACATTCAAAAGCAACGATATTGCTACGGTCATACACGGCTATGAAAATCTATTTTGTTATATTTATTTTTGCACCAGATGGAATTCTACGCTACGCCATTGAAACTTATCTTACTGGAAATTTGTGGCAGTTATTCTGCTTGATAGAAATCAAAGAGGTTTTTAGTGCATCCGGTCAATTAAAGGAATGCAATCAGTTGAAATAAATTACTTTTAATTAAAGTTTTTTCTATAGCAATTACGCAGCTGCTTTGTTGTTTTACGACGAATGTATACTATACGCGATAAACATTTAGTAGTAAGGGGGTCACTATATATAGTTGCTTGGTTTGAATCCCGTCTGGGTTAGATTTTAAAAAACTAATAATTATTGGAAAATTCTAATTGAATTAATAGTTTTTCCAAGTGACCCTAATTAGAAATAGAACGTAATATTATATATTAAGTATAGGTCATTTCAACTTTTAAGACTTGCTCGGGTTGTGCCGTATATTTTCGTGTTGCTTCGTGGTATGACGTTAATTATGTACACGTAATGACGTAATGTGATATCGGTAACGTATACGCCACTCGGCAGAGTTTTTAATTAATGGCTCCAGAGCCAACGCCGGGCGCCCAAAGCGCGCGTGAATAAATCACACGAGAAGGCCATTTTCAACGGACTACGTATACGCCATGTTTAATTTGTGCGTTCAACACGCCAAGTACACTAATATTAGCTACTTTTTTTTAACGTAAATCTCAAGAGCGACTCGCACTCTACTAATACTTCATAAGAAGAAATTTCATATTTATTAACTTTATTATTTATATTGGTTGTCCGATATTAAACCCAACAACAACATATTCTCAAAAAACCATGAAGACCCCTCGAAATGAAATGTCCGAGTTAATATGTTACCGTTTATATCTACAAGCAGTCTGTTGTGTTAATATAATCGATGACCCATTTCGAAGCAAGTCCAACCAGCCACCCACCCACCCACAAGAAGCGTCAACTCTAAAATCGGGAACACTGATATATAGAGAGTCAGTGTATACAGAAGGCGACGATAGAGATAAAGTAAAAGGAAGTTGAGAAACGTCTCGTTCGTTAGTTAGGTCGCGGATGAAGTCAGTCGGCGGGAGGTCGATCGGAAGCTGGGACCTTTTAACGTGGCACCGCGCCAAATTTGCGCGCTGTGCAGTGGCGAAATTTAAATATATTCGACGTGAAGTCGCTAGGGCGGCGTCGCTGCTGTCGCGTCGTCCAAATGGAAATTATTGCCAACATCGGCGAGCCAACTATATACTAGATCTCCTCACAAAATACTAGTCGACTAGTGGTGTACAGCGCTAAGCAAGACGTATACTTCTAGTTTTGTGGTCAAGTACACTACACATAAACACTTTGGTCGCTTTGCGTCATTCCAAATCACGACATGCGACTTCGTGCAACCGCGCAACTGTTACATTTGGTTTATGTTGCACCGAGCACCATTCTATTTCTTTCAGGTTTTTTTTCGTTTTGTTTTCATGCGAAATGTTACACTAGTCACAGTTTTATAAATTATAATTTCCGTGTCTAATAAAGTCTGGTAATTTATATAAAATAAATACTGTTTATTGTAGAAAATTAGTTATTTATATTTTTGCATTTTCTTGAGCATATAGCTATAACATTTAAAGCTAATAACGACCCATTAGAAATACATATTAATTGTATTACAGTTTACCACATATATCCGTTGCCTATATAAGGTATCGTTTTGAACAATGTATGTACAAGAGGAAACGGTAGACGTCTGAACAACATTGATTGTCATAGCAGAGTGAAACTATATATACGTACGTATGAGAATGTGTGATTACTGAAACCAAGCATGACTCCCACTGATGAGATGTTCTCAATTGTACCCTGCACGGCTGGAGGAATATTACTAACGTTTGCAGACCTATTTCAATAGATACATCCATATAGTACACCAAAGCCTAAGATCTGTTTTGTTCCGTTTGAATTCATGGAAAAGTTGGATTCGTTTGATGATTTTCTACTCCATTATCGAACGCTATTTTTCTCTCACTATTTTCCTCATTCGTTTTTAGTTCGAATCATCGAGAGTTTCACACAAAACTCCTTGCTTCAATATTCACAGACACAGCTGAAGAGTCTTTAATCATAAAGTTACAAATGAATTCATACCGTTACAAAAACGCTTGTGACTCAGTTTGCAGCATGTTGAAAACGTGATGAGAAATTAAATAAATGTTATTGTTTGTCGAGGGAAATCAAATAAACCACAAAACACGACATGCGTAAATAGCTTAAGGACTCACAACAGTGTGTGCCTTGAAGTTTGCCCAGCAGGTGTTTTGGCAGCATTGAAAAACAAAATAGCAAACTCGTGTTCTGTATATGACTTCCTGCCTCTACGAGAATAAAGTCTTAATATCATCCCGATATTTATTACCGTTTCTTCTTTGTGTGCGTTTTTTTTTTATTTTGCGAAAGGAAGCCACTAGAAATCCCTACGGCATTTCAGGAAAAGGAGCACCTGATCAAACAATGGAGGGTCCCTACTACACTGCTTGTACGACGCACTAGCTCAAGATGAATATCTCTATCTCTTTTTCCTAGACTATTCTGGAAATGAGTTCATGTATCAAAGCGAATTATTTATTTACTGAATAACAAAGTGGATATTTGTAAAGACGGAGATATACACCTACACGTTCAACGCGGCGTTTAATATGTTTATCTTGCATATTAAAAATCATTTTAATCATATAAGTCACAAAAAATTACTAAATTTAAATATATGGAACTTTAATTAAAATCCAAGTAGAAGAAAATAATATCACCTGACGGTTCATTGAAATTTGCAACAAACATTTTTGAAAATCCCGGTTAATATCCGTGAAAATTTTCATCACAACTGACGCACATCACAAACGTCAGCTGCGGAAACGAGCAGGAGTTAGGACGAAAACGAGGGACGACATCGCACGTTTCTGATTAGAAATTCAAATGATCGGTGCTACGTTCATTCATCGTCCGCTATACGCTCTCGCACAATTGAGGGAAAATTCGACAGAGAGGACGGTCCATCGGTCAGCGGCAGATACTCTACCCAGAGAAGCGCAACACTGGAGCAGGCCAACAGCGACTGGAACTAGCTGAATATAATACACGCTCGACAGACTCTACCAGACCCAAATCATTTTCGCTTAGTGTGCGGACGACGACACAGCCTCTCTATTGTAATACAACTGTATTGTAGGCATAAATAATTGATAAATTATTAACGAGGGCCTGATGAATGTACTAGACAATTAAAATGGATTACATGAAACTGGGATTGGTACTCATTCATCTTGTTTAAAAAAAAAAACAACAACTGCACTACGATTGGCGAGTAATTAATAAAACTACTGCAAATCTTTTAAATCCAACTATGTGGACTACAACCATCATTCCGCAATCAAATATACATAGAGGATTTTAGATTAACTGGAAATGTGAAATAACTGACGATGATCACATGAATTTTGTTTAATATATTATAACTGAAATTGAATTGCCTATATTTATCATGAAGTGATTTCATCCACGGAAAATTTAAACGAAATGTACCACATTGAAGAAAGATGGGTAAAAACGTTTCTGAATCGTTGTCTATGTTTGTTAAATATAATGTTTGATATCGGTATCGGTTTAGAATAACATAAATAAGAATAGCTTTACTTGAATTGGTTTGAATAAATATCAATTTGTAACCATAGGTATAAAAGTGGTTTTGAGATGGAAACATGAATGTTATATGGACATGTATGAAGATGATTCCAAACAGGAAATGTCGAATGAAAATCTACCAGCTACAACTATGTCACGTCGATGATATTTACGTAGTGACATCCAGTTTCCAAACAAAGAGCAAACATTGTATTTATCGTATTTCTGCGCAGGGAAATTGATGTTTGAAGTAAAGATTATGTTATTAGGATACAACAATATTAATTTACATACAACTATACAATATAAATGCATTGCATGTTGTAGAGGATATACTGAACCAACATCGCAATTATTTGCTAGCACGTTAGCTATAGCGTATAGGTACTTGAATTACATCTAGCATTATTTGTGCAAAATCATCAAGTGCCTCCTCGTAGTTAAACACTTCTCATGTGTATTACCCGAAGTTGGTAATCAGTGATAGCAAAACAAAATTGAAATGACGTTAATCGTCGAGGTCATTAGGGCCAGTACGTCATTACATGGTATAGTAACGTAGTTGAATGCAGCACCAAAGGAATGATATCTGAAGCTCTGAAGGTGCAGGGATGAGTGGCTCGGTTTTTACCTCTGTCGGATCTGTCGCTTTAATAACACTCAGACGCGCCACAGGGAAAGAGAGAGATCTTCGCTGTCGTGAACTAACGTTTCAGGCATAATGTACTGGAAAGGGATGAACACCGAATCCACCCGAATACACACGAAGACGAAGTATTACGCCCAAAAAATGTTAGACTTGGCAAAATAATCGAATCGGTGATATTAGAATCTTCAATGGATTACATTTAATCTCTCTGCTTCACTTGCCAAGCATCACTTCATTCTAATCGTAAATGGTTTGTTGATATATGCTTCATCTTTAGCACCTTAGATAAAAATTCTATTCGAGTATATATGGTAGCTGTGTTTTCTCATTGGTTGCAGTAAAATGAATCAATAAGTTATTAACTATATATTTGTGCAATTCTAACAGCTGCCAATAAATAAATAAATAAATAGAAATATAAGAAACTCTGATGAAAATGTATTTGAATTACTAAGTAATTCAATGCAACCAAAATAAAGTTATTACTTCTATATCAAATTGTAAGAAGCAGCTGAACGTTGCAACTTTCATGAATATTGATTCAATTTCTATTGCAGCAATCTTCATTATAATTTCACAATTCGCTTTTGTGTGTGCTAACTTTGTTGCTGCAATATACAGCAACATGTTAATTACAAAACTGCTGGTTTTGGTTGTTTGTTATTCTCAGATATTAAATTTTCACTTTAATGTTAAAAACAAATAAGTACAAAACAGTGTAGTTTTATATAAAAAAAAAGTATTTTCTTGAAAATATTTTAATTGGTTAGTAATTCACAATTCGCTGAACATATATCCAATTATTTGGTAATGAATTTCATATTATCATTCCTATACAAAGTACAAAAAAAAACTTGAATCAAAAGGAAACTAAATGATAAAAATTATGAAATATATCAAAGAAAATATTTGACACATGATAAAATAGTATCCGCACGATGAATTCGTTTAGTATAAATGAATATTGGATACAGTGCATCTTCATTTGACAATTGTCTTTTGCTTGCGAGATTGTCTATATATACATATATAGGTGGCCGTTCGGTTGTTCGACGATGCGCGGGATTTCCAAGTTGATTTATTGTTACCCCGGCTCCGTGACATCCGCGATTTAATCTGTGTCCGCCCGTATGTCCCCTTCTTACTCTTTCAATCTATCTTTCTTCTCCGTTCATCTTCACCCCATGCTACGTAATTCTCCGCCACTTCGTCCTTCCAACATTCACAGCAAGCGCCGCATCTCACTACCACTCTGCCTCCTTCGATTAATATTGCATGGTTACAAGTTCGATGCCGAATTAAAAGTCACTGAATGCCAACGTTGATGTCGATAGGCTAATCGAAACACCTTTTCGTTCGCTTTAGTAATTTTATCGCGATAAATATTAAGATTTTGTTGGAAAAGTAACTCAATTACAAATAACTTTTTTATGGAAAATCTTTTTAAATATTTATACCTGAGTACCCTTTCATACTTCATTTTACTCAAATAAGTTATATATATTATCCAAAGTAAGGCATATCTAATTTATTGTTGTGTTCACTTAATATTGGCAGTAGTGAATTTGGAGGTTTATAGATATTATTAACCGTGAAACAGAATGCGCACGCGTTCGAATTCGCTTTGTGCAAAGAGGATTTCGTAACGCGAACGTTTGTTAACGAAAAGATAAATGATGCGTCGCCAGTGGACCTTTTCAAACAGAAAATAAAACAATGCGAACGTAACTTTTAAAAGCAACTTCATAAATCAAGGGCTGCCCGTTCGAATGTGGGACCAAAGACTTCCAAACCAATTGGAACACTAGCTAAAATATGCCAGAAAAAGGAACTATTATAGCACGGTTATGTCAGCTAGAAAACAAACCTCCTACATAATTTTTAAAGAATTCTATTGGCATTCCATGATGTTGATTTGTCATATTGAATTTCTGCATATATTTTCATTACTGATACATTTATCACAGAAATTAATTTAAAATCTCGTTTTGGTAAAGTATATACTACCAATTGCATATATGCACTGAAAAACGACTACAAATTTGATTACCAAGTCAAAAGTAATTTCATGTATTTATCTATGTGGTGTTATGACTACCTACACTTTGCGTTAGCATTACTGTAAAATTGCATCTTCTTGTAAAATATATATGAAATGGAATTTTCGTATCACATTCTACGAGACATGCAAACCATATCTGCATTCAAGGAATGCTGGCAGATCGATGTCAGTGCACATGTCACATCTGTTTATCCCGCGACTGAGAAACATGCTCTCTGACAAAAACCGACAACGTATCACATTTTCCAAATAGAATTTTTATTGCGGGACGCCTACAACACGCGGTTTCCAAATCACTAAAAAGATTTTCCATTTATTATTTTTCTGAAAATGATTCGAATCCATTTGTTACGTGAATTGATGTGTTTGACTTACATACTTATTTGTTATATAATTATCCGAAGCTTATTTGCTGTAGGTGAAGAGCCTAATCTTAAGTCATAAACCACTTCATTTCAAGTAAATCCGTATAAAATTTTGCAGTAAAATATATAACTATCTGACGAAGTGGAGCGTCTTTTTTGTATGTTAAAGAACATAGAAAACTATAAAAAAACTCCTCTTTTTAAGTGTCGCAGACAACGTACAGTATGCCCGGGAAGCTCAACGTCCGTTGGGCTGAATAGGGAACGTGGCGCGCGCACTATCTAGAGTACGAACCGAGACGGATTTATGCTATTCGAGCACCTATAAAAACGCTTTATCTCCGTCCAGGTGTCGGGGATTCATCGCCCGCCACACACACATACATCCATTTACAAACACCATGGTTAAAGATGGGATTTTGGTGAATATTCTACGAAAAAGAAACGTGGACGACGGTACGTCACGTGACAGCCATTTAATTTCGACCCTATTAAATCCCCATAGGTGGCGTTATATAGAGGATGAATGAACGTTCTCGCACTTTTCTTCTACTTCCGCCTCTTTACGTCACTGTATAAATCTGGTACGCTGCATGCGTAGCGTATACTATAGTACCACCCTTCTTTCTTGTTTGTCTGTGTCTGGTTGCCCGTTCATCAGGCATTTGAGAACGATACCAGTTTTTCTTTGCAGAAAACTGATTTGTGTTCGCAATCAATTCGATACCCATGCCTAAAGTATTTCAGATATCAAATGTTAATATCGATGGCAGACTTTACAGATGTGATTTCAAATTTCTATATACTCCAAGATAATATGGCTGATTTTGGAAATCGAAATGAATTTCTCGAAATATATATCATTTACAAGATGTGTGAAGATGCACATGTTAAAACCAATACCAAATACTTGAAGATGATACATCGCTAGTAGCTTAATAAATAACTACCCGAAAAGGGCGGATAATTAATGATATCTAAGATGAGGTGTAACTTGTTTTTGTCGCTCGTGTTCGATTACGTGAATCTGTAGCTCGTTTCGTCGAATAGATAAATTAAAGGAAACAAAACTGAGTTGGAACAGTGAGCATTGTGTATCTGCAACAAATGATGGTTGCTGTCGAGCAGCCTCCTTTTCTCCGCAATCGTTGCCTTCCCACCAAACAAACAGAAACATATATCGGCAAAGGTGAAGATTGATGCCCGACAGAGGGCGGGATCAATTAATTCTCGGCCTGTTCGCTAATAAATATCCATCGCGCAGGAGCTGCCGGCAGTGCAGCCGTTGTTCCACCTTTACTGCCGTCGCCGTCGCCACCGCCCGGTAATTCAATCAGGTGGTGTACGCTCTTGGCCCATTGTCTCGTAGCTTGGCTCAAGTTTTCGGCAAAGTTTATTTCTCAACGCCATGTCACTATAAATCAGCAACGGGAAATCTTGTTACGGGAGTCGAATCCTTTAACACCGCGGCTCGAAACCAGGACGGGATTTCAGCCAATTTGGTGCACCGCGCGCACTTCTCCGCTTCCCCTTAGTGTTCCCATATGTCCTGGCTAACCTCCCCGGATGCCGCGGGCCGCTTCACTGTGACGGGAATTTTAAACCGGGGTCTTTATGGACCGGATTTATTATTGCGAGTGGTTTGTTTTGTTATCGAATACGCCCGTCGTAATCTCAGACGACTAGTGGTGTACTTGTGACGTTTGTGAAATTTTATCTCTTAAATTTTCATTACTTTAATCGCGGATATTTGCCTGCTTCATGTTTCAGTCGTTGTACTTTTGCAAATTTATCGTCGAGGACTAGTTTAAGAGATATTCTTTTATTTCCATTCGAATTCGGTAGTTAAACATTTGCTCTTTTGTATGCAAAATTAATCTTTCACATAAACTGAATCGCTTGTTTTCACACACATAATCCTTATCATTTTACTATATATAAACATGTATGAATAACCTGATGGCACTTTACCCGAAATCACTTAAAGTGAACTTTTAACAACAAGGTATAGAAGAAGCATATGTGTACTTCACTTTTATAGTATACTCGAGGAATCAACATTTATATTCGCTTTTTCATTCACTCCAATAAAATATATTTGTTTATCTCTTCCCACGGATCTATGAAATTTATCGAAATAAATATAAATTATTTGAATTAATATCCATGTAAATATGAACATGTTTAGTAATATTAATCATTTTTATAGTAACGCAAGCAAATTATAATATATACGCTGTAAAATTAATGATAATAATTTTATACAGAAGTTATCATATCATTCGAAATATATTTTGTTGATATATAGATCACAAATTAGTTAAACATTATACAAATTAATAAAAACCAGTAAATTGTTTAATAAATAATATATATATAATTCATTCATTTTCAAATGATATTTAATAAGCTTGTTAAGAGAATTAAACTCTATTGAATTATATAATACATAATTTAGTAAATTATATTAATTAATTAATTAATTAGTTATAATACTGCTCTTCTGTATACGAATATTAGCAAGGAAAGCCGAAAAACCTATGTAAATAACAATATACCTACATGCTCTAATCTAACGAAGAAAATTCAGATTCTCATTAAATTGTGGGCGACACGTGCCGTTCTTATTGGGTAACCTTGAAATGAAGGCCTATTTCAGTTAATCATAGTTTAGATTTTCAGAAATGCTAACAGCTCCATGTGAATTCAATTTACTTGAGCTTTTCGCAAAGTCTAGACGAAAATTGACAGCCACTGCCGAATAATGTCGGATATTAATTATAACGATATCTTATAAGTATTCCAGTGAACATATTTACTCAATATTCAATCTAAATAGGATTCCAAATCTTATTTAGGCAGCGAATTCCAATCAAAAATGGTTCGAAATTGGACATTTGATATTTGCAGAGTAATAATGATTCCTACAGATTATATTACTTACAAAATATGCACACTTTCACACAGTACATAAATGAATAGATCACAATTTTGTAATCCCAAACGTAACAATACGTAACGGAGGTGTCTCATTTTAACGTATTGGAAAAATAAATAAAAATATTTCACATTTTCTCTAGTGTTCTGAATGCCTTTGTTTGATTACACGATCCGTCTGCAAATACGTAATATGTACCGTGGAACGTTCGAAATTAAACACGGCAACATATTTACCTCGAATCATCTTGATCTGAAAGCTTGTTACACGAATGAAACCTTCCAGCAGAACAGAGCAAATTACCCTACTCTCCCTTTTTGTTGGAAGGAAGGAAGAAATGTTGTTATTTTATTTGAGAACGCGACAGCGTATTTTAACAATGATGTTTCCGAATAAAAGATAACGAAATGTTGATAAAATGTTTTGAATTTTGCATCAGTTGCTGACGTACAATATGTCAAGGTATGTCTACTATACCTCTTATTTGATTTGACAACACAATATGTTATACTGAGAAAATATGAGGCAGAATAACATTTATTTTATAAACATGAGTTTATTTTGTAATACGAAATTTAGATTTATGTAATAAATTGTAATGTAAAACACTTGTACCTACATTCAAAAGTTTTTTTTTTAAATTATTTTTTATTTAGTTTTCACTAATTGGCAATTATATATTTTTTCTTTTAATATAATTAGTGTAAAAAAACAGTTTTAGTAAAAATTAATTTAACAAATATGTCAATACTGTTATAATAAACTTGTTTGTGTTAACGGTAAAATAAAATTTTAAAATCAAATATATATTTTATGTGGATCAATGAGTAAATTCGCTCATAGTAAACATCAATTAATCAATTGATTGTATCAGTCGTAAAAGTGTCCTGCACAAATGATTCAAACAAATGATAAATACATATTCCATCAAAGTGGGGTGCCAAAAACCAGGCATCAATCACTGAGTAACCGATTGACAATCATGACATGTGTTTGGGTTATGTGTGGTATTGATGATTTTAACACTATGCCCCGGTATTGTTGTGGTCGTAAATTTGGGCTGGCGAAACGACTGTGTCAGTCGTTGATAAAACATCGAAGAACCCGGACATCCGAGAAACGTTCGTCGTCAGTTTAATAAGTAAACAGGAAGGGCAGTAGAGACAAGATAGGCGTGTTATGCTAAAGCTGTCGTATTCGATAAGAAACAATCGGCATGATTGCCCAGCCTTTCGGATTTATATGGCTAGGCGTATATATAGCCTTTGATTTCCGTACATTTTTTATACGGCCAAATTCATTGATTGTTTAGGTGGTTTCATTGAATTAAGTTGGTTTTTGTTTTGAATACAAAACATGAAGGAAAATGCAACATTTGAATCGTTATTTCATTACTGCGGATGGTGTTTTAAAATTGATTGCTTGGGGGCAATGTTTTTTGGAGTTTAGTTGGGGTCATATGGTTTGTGGAAGAGTATAATAATCTTGCTAGTATGTTCAAGTGAAAGCTCCTCATATAACTTCACAATGTTATTGATACATTTGAGTTTATATTTATTCTGAATTAACTTGATTAAGTTCAGTTCTTTATTGGTAATTAATGTAACTTGACAGTCAATATATCGGGACATGCGTTGGTTTATCAGAATATATAAATTCGTTGTAGAACGTTTGACTATTGGAACGGAAAACGTCAAGCGAAATGCATACTCAAGTAGAAGTTAGAGTAGGTGAAGGACGATCAGAGATGGGAAGAGGCTCTTTTAAAAACAATGTGCCAAGAGAATGCCGACGGAATTTCTTCCCTTGAGAAAATCTCCATACAAATCGCCTTGTTGGAATTTGACTATAGCATTCTCAAAAACGTACCGCATAGAGCAAGTCTCGAATTACTTTCTACTTTGTGTGTGTGTACATTTATTTCAACCTATAAAACACCGGCACAAGGTGGTAAATACGTTTTTCTAAAAATGAATTTATTTTAAAGATCCAGTCATCTATGACCAATAGAAAACTTCTGTAATATACAACTTTCAATTGGACCGCTTGTCCTTTTAGACCCCTCCTGAATATATATATTCTTTAGTCAAGAAATGTGGAACTACCAACTGTTACAAGCCTCTTTTGTGTCAGCTTTCAAAATGCCGCTTCCTCCCATAATGAATGCAAAAAATAGCGAATAAGTAAGCGAACAAAAACCACAAACTCTCGACGCACAATTTCTTCTTAAATTCTGAATGTTGTAAATGACTGTCAAAATTATCACATCACACTTAACTTTCTGCACAAAGTTTTTCCCGTGCCGTTTTTGTGATTGGAACAGTGCCTCATTGCCATAAATTTGTTACTTTATAGTAAAGCACGTCTTTTAATAAATATTCCACAATGCAAAACCATCAAATTTTAGAATTAATTTCTAAATTATAGCACTGAATATGATGATTTACAACTGTGAATTAGTTGCGCTGTTCTTAGAATAAGATGGAAGTACATTGCAGTTGATTGTAGTGAGTTTCCAGCTAATGCAGAACTAATAACGGTTGCTTGTTCAGAGACCTGTGTGACGTGCGGAAATCAGCGGCAGTTAGCGGGCGCTAGGAATGGTGGTATCTATAAATCGCAGCTGTCACAAACATTTCAGCAGCATCTCACATATTTCTTGCGCAGTGAGCCCGTGCACCATCTGAAGATGCTTCTGCGCGACCCACATTGCGTCGAACGAAAGCATCCCACTACTGGTGCCACTATCGGAGCCAACGAGAATAGCGCTAATCGAATTCGCAGTTTTTGCTGTACAGGAAAAAGCGTTACCACTACTCCTGTTTACGGCACTTCGCGCAGGAATTTAGAGTACACCAGTTAAGAGGTTCTCACGTGTGACTTGTTTATAAATTGTAAGCGTCCAAATGTGTTTCGGTGACATTTATGGCACTGGAAAACACGCAATTAAATCTAGAGCATTATGACCCTCACAAGCCCATATATGAATCCAATTACTTTATGAAACATAGCAGTAAAAAAAAGGAGTTATAATAAAAAAAAATAACTTACACGCGAACTCTTTGAACGTAGTAGTATATTTCGTGCAAAATAAAACAGCATTTATGACAGATTTGATGGGGATAACAATTGAATTTGTGAATTACATTTTAGTTAGTTTATTAACTTAAGTTAAAATTTCAGTATTTTCAAATATATTTCTGCATTAATCACTTGAAATTTGAGCAAAAACAAACTGGATAGTCACAGATTGCTTCCATAATATATGGTAAGGCGGCTTTGCCGATTTCAACTTTTGAAAGAATATGGAGTATATCTATGTATGTAAATACGATATGAAAAGTGTGAGATTATTTGAAATCGGTGTGCAGTGAATTTCCGTACGGTTCATATGACTTATTTGACGGGAAGCCGTTGGCGGACCGAAATTTTCACTGTAAACACTGCGCCGGATACAACTCAAGAGCCAGGTCTCCGCAATGAGTGATTGGGCATCGGTGTGCTACCGTACCGTATTGATTTTGTATCCCACGATGAAAATGAAAATTTTCACTATGATGTGCCGCGATACGGGAGAGCGAATGAGTGACGCACCGAAATAATTCTGTTTAATTGTTGCATCTCATTAATGAAGTTTATTACTGTTAACGGCGTTATTATTTTATCAACATCAATATCAGAGTTAGTAGAATATGTCAATATACATAATTAAATATTTGCAATGTCTTGCACTGAACTATCTTATACGTAGTAGGTATATACTATCATAGCTTTAATTTAATGACTTAATTATTTAGTGTTGAAGATAGGGTCAGATCTGATCGGATAGTGTTGTGTGTGTGTGTGTGTGTGTGTGAATGCTTGTTTAAAATAGGTATGTACATACATAAAACAACGTACGCACATATATATATAACGTTATACGATCCAAACGAGCCAGGTAGCCTAAGGGTACCCAACAGAATTAAGCCACAGTTGGTGTGTATCCGGTGTTAGCTCGGCGGGAGAGCACGCAAACGTGTATGTTGTGAAATACGTTATCGACACGAGAAAGGGATTAATTAAATCTCAGGCAGTGTTGGTCTTAACCGTATTAATCAAAACAATGGAAGAACGCGTTCGTGTACACAAAAGCCGATTTTCGTGACTGGAAGCAAAAAACAGCGCTGTCTCCACACTATTGTAGTATAAAGGCTCTTAGATGAAAGCTGTTGACGCACTACTATTTGTGGTTGACGTTACCACCACCGACCGTCGTTTCTAACAGCGCTAGCATCGGTTTAATGTTTCAGTAGATATGTGAGTGGCCGTCAGTGGCTAGGTCATTTACAGTGCCAATTACTAGCACATATTTGTAGATAATCTGGAGCCGGGGACGTGCGTATTATTTATGTGCCACCTCTAATTGCTGCGTCGTTAACCGCTCACGGGATGCCGAGAGGATCGGCCTTGTGAACTTAATAACATCGCAATCGGCTGCGTATCACTGAACACCCACCCAATGCTCGTTTGCACAATATTATATCAACGCTGCTATGCCCACCGCATCCTCACACTAATTAATATAGATCGTGTTGGCTGAACGTCACTTATAAAAAGTACACGTACGCACAATGATAAAAAAAAATCCCTTAATTATTTAAGCTTTACATAATTACGTTTAAAAATGACTTTGAATGATGTTAATTTAATCTGTTTTCTGATTATTCTTTTTTATGACGTCCGAGGTAGATATGCTGAATATATCATTTAAAAATATCTTCAGAGTATAATGCATCCGTCCTTAAGGGTCCTTTTTGAGTTTCAAATATTATTCGGTCATTGTTTGCGTTAATTTCCTACTATTCTGAAAGTCACTCTGCTTTGGCGGCGGATGAACCGTGCACTCGCACACCGGACATACTCCAGAGCGGTCAGCTGCTTTTGCAACACTCCAGCTTGTGCTCAAACTCCAACTAGGGTGGAACTAAACATTAGCACTTACAGTGAACACACACACAGACATTCGCATCACATTCTGGCAGTGTTTCGTATATAGAGCAACCCGAGATAAAAGCATCACAAATTAGAGAGTAGCAAGCGTTCCTCCGTTCTTACTATACATACACCATATATTCGTTGTCTCTCTTAGTTCTACGATCTTTTTCTTTCTCATTTTGCATTGAGTTGAGTGGATGGCAAAAAAAAAACCATAAGCGTCGAAAAACAGGCGCAAGAATTTGATATATCATGTGAGTTAAATATTAGAGTTATTAGGAATCATGACCCATCAAAAATGGCAAAAACTGCTTCATAACAATAGTTTTGATGAATATACACTTTATAGTAGTTTTTATATAGGTAATTGATAAAGTATTAATTAAAGGTGCAAAATAATAAACCGCCTAGTATTTCAACTTATAATCCAGTTTTTTTTAAAAAGCCAAAATCACAATTTCAAAGGTTAGTTTATTATCCATGTAAACTCAAAAGAATAAAATTCAAACAATTATTTGTTGAACGAAGTTATTAACCATCGTGGAGTGACGCCACTGGTCTGGATGCTTTTCGATTTCATAAAAGCAGTTCTATTTCGCGTAGGCTACGAACCATGGCGATAAGTGTACCCTAAAGTACGAGAAATTTTGAGAGGACCTCGGTTTGTAATACAGAGTAGTTCTCCCTGCGACTTTTTGCACGCCCTTCTGGTAGACGCTCGCCGGCTTGATGACGTCAGATGAACAGCGGTATCTGTGTCCCGGTAGAGCGGCTGCGGTTACCGGAACGAACCGCACATTGCTTGACACTTCCGCCGTAACCACTTCCTTTTCGGCTCTTCGTCTCTATTTCGCAAACGAAATCCTTTAGCAAGGTCAAAAGAGCCCGTTTTAAAGGGTATATCGCTAACGAGACCAAAATATTAGTTAACGTCCTAGATACAGTTATAAACCAACACCAAATGGTATTATTACTCGCGTTAAATGTATAACGTTACTATACTTTATATAAACTTAAAATAATCATTGTAAACAAAAAAACTCATTTGCTCTCTGTCCTACTTCGGCGTAAAATGAACCACATAAAAAGTGTAAGGGTTCTTCTCCCTTAGGCAATAAATTCGAGGTCTATTTTGCCACCCTCTTGAATCCCATAACAAAAGTTTAAAAAGGTTTATATATGTGTATCCCTAGCATCAAGTATTAAATTTAATTCCGGTTACGATGCGACAATTAAATGGTAACACTTGGCCGATTTCCAACAAAAATCAAATCGAAATTAGGCCTTTGCTTTTAGGACTACGTATTATGAAATTAATTTTCATTTGTTCAGTATCGATTTTATTTTAAATTTCGTTGTATTTTAATATATAAGAGAAAACATCGGCCATGTGTTGGCCCTAAACTTTCTTTTACGTAGTCAGTATATTTTGATTTGATAGTATATAAATTAAAATATAAAATGTTTAAATTTAAAAGAAAATATTTTCATTTATTATATCCAGTAAAATTGCAGTTAGATTATTGTCAGATTTCTAAAAAAACATATGTATTTTAGATTTAAAATGTTCGATTCTATAGTAATATACAGAAAATATAATTATTCATTACACATTATTAAGAATTATTATGGATGGACATTTTATAGTTTTCAAATGAACTTTAAACCTTACAAAATATTTTCATATAATATTTTAAATTATTTACTAATCTTTGCAACGTTTTTTCACTAAACTTATTTGTGACACTGACAATAAATGTTAAATGTCAAAATATTTGAATAATTAAAACAATTGACATGCATAGTAGATGCGATTTATTATATATAATTTCCCATACCTACGTAACTATGGCAATATCAATAAGATAAGATCTTGTAACTGATACTTTTTGAAGAAATGTTCAAACAAAAGTTATGCAGAATACTAATATATTTCAATGTTATTCAAACTATTTTTACTGCAAGTATAGCCGTTTCGGAGATATTACAGAAATTGCAAACAAGTAAACATGCACTTCCGGTTTGAATATGCTTTTCAAGAAAAGGAGGTTTTCGCCCCAGGCATATACAAATCATAAGTTTAAAGTTTCATAATTTTATCTTCAACAGTGCAGGCTGTAGAGCGCATACACTCACACACACGCACACGCGCACACACACACTCACACACACGCACACACACACACATACTTACACAGCAGACGCCATTCCAAAAATAGACAGACTCGATTCAGGGAAGGTCAAAAGGTGTATTTCCGTTAAAATTTCGAGAATTTTTTTTTTCGTGATTACAATACTTACTTATTACTTCGTAAAAGAAAGTAAAAAGGAGTTTGATAGTAAATAGTTTTATATTATTATTTATATTTTACTTTTACAAAATGTCAACAACCAGAGTAGATTTTATTATCTCAATAGCGTCAAGTATAGATTCAGCGCTTTTGGATAGTTTATGAATCGATGGAACACTTTGTTCAAAACTGCACTCATTATTTACGAAAATAGTTTTAAAAAGCTACAATAATAATATTTGTAACACACTAGAAGTGTAAGGAAAGAAGATGGTTTGAATTTATAGTGAGAGGATATAAAATTACGTTCTTCAGTGTTACAACTATTTTACAATCACAGAGATAATGTGACAAAAGAGAAATAGCATTGGCCAGGTACCTCATCTGTACTCTATGGGGCCTGATTTACGCGTACCATTACGTTACACTTTTTCTTAAAGTTTCCAAGCACTTCCGTCTGTAAAGTGATGCATTATTCCGCGCGTTCATAATAGAATAATGTAACTGAAAAATTGTAAAACGGAAAAGAAGACCAAGCACACTGGTACTAGGGAGACGTGACGTAGCTATGTATCGTAATTTATTTTCTCTCCTAGAACGTACTGTCATTTGAAAAAAGATAGGAGAATTCATTTATCACCACGTAAAAAGAAGTAGTTTTATTCATTCATTTTTTCATTCCACTCAACAAAAGTAGTATCATTTTATGATTAGGTTAGAAGTATATTTTTGGACTGAATCACAAAGTAGTTTCAAGTGTATTTCTAGGTTTCGCGTAATCGTTGTTTGCAGACATCGATCAATGACAGTTGGTTAGTTGCACTTCATATCACCGGAAGTGACTGATAGCACGTCGCAATCGCGTCAGACGTGCGCGACATCATGCGTCAGTGACTGATAGTCGTCCTGTGATCGAAGCATCCGGGACAGATACGCGAAATGCGTTAAGAGATTAAAATGTTGCGGTCTGTGATCTAAGCAAGTATTTAGAAGCGTAAAGAAATTCATTTCAAAGCAGTATTAATTAAATTTACGGATAGAATGAGATTACACATATAAATAAACCGTTTTTGTCTGTTTGTCGTTTTCATATATAATATAAATATTATTCGATGATATCGACCACTCAAACTTGAATAATATATTCGATTAATATTAATGCTAGAAGATAGCTGATGAAGACTGTATCTTTATTTACAAATCAAGTAATATCTGTTACTTATGCTAGCCTTGGTTTATTACCTTAAATACACTAGCTTTCATGTTTTGCAAAAGAAGAAACCCCAGTAAAAACCTTATTTTGCAATAAAAACAAATCATGAATAATGCTAACTATAAATTATATTTAACCATTTTGATTCAACGATAAAAAAGTTCTTAAGTGGCTCAACAATGAAACTAAATCTACACTGGATTCTTAGTTGTTGTAGTCCCTCTTCTTCTTCTGCTTCTTCTTTCACGTTTCTTTTCTATCTTTTTTTTTGTGGGGTCTTTGAAAGTCGTAGATTGTAATAAAGACATATCATGTGTTTATGTCGCCAGTGGTGCACCAGGGAAAAGAACGTCTCCGCGTATTATTCGCGAGAAAAACTTCAGATTAAAGTTGCCGGAATAAAAACGTTACGCCGTGACTTGCAATCACGGCTCCATGGAGATGAAACGTCCATGTTCAACTTTCCGGATGATAGAAACCATTCACACTTTAATGAATCGTGCTACATGCCAAACTATTGGATAAGTAAAATGTTTATCCATTGATAACAGAATTGAAACCTTTTATCTAATTCGTCAACGTTTACCATTTTTATTTGAACTCAATTAAAGCTCCTATTGCAAAAATATAAATCTTTTGACATATTGTAGCCCTTTATCTATAGAGACAGGAATACGTTTTCAAACGCTGTCATCACTAAGCGATAGGGAAAAGCCCCAAAATGTAAACTTCAATAAAAAAAAGGCGCCTAGGTTGGTAGAATTCAATCGGTCCGGATTTACATGTAAATTTAAAAGCCGTAGAACGATTCGAATATCGGTTTTGACCAAAGTGACGTCAACACACCTCCGGATACAACCCTTTGCACATCACCCCGCTAAAACCAATTCCGTCAACACAATTGTGGGAGAAACAGCGTGCTTTTGTGTGACGACCATAATCACTGGTCTGTGTATTACCGTAATGGAGAAAACAAAACAAGCTTGCAGGACCCTGACTTATGCTTTTTATCCTATCGATCATTTTTTCTTAAAATTAAATTTATATTTAATCGTTATTTTATCCATTAATTATATTTTTGCTATAAATAAATGAGATTTTAAAACAACACTGAAGTCTTTATTTGTTTTTACATCACGGTTACCCTTCTTCGGAATTCATTTAATTTTTTAAGGGAAACGTTTTTTTCGCACTTTTTTCTCTCTGTTGCACAAATTCTATTGTTTTTTATACGTTTGCTTCCAAATTGATTTCCATTTTTAGGTCTTGTTTCGCGTCTCTTTTAATGTGGTTTAGAGTGTGGTAAATGTGTTCGCAGCACCGAGTAAGAGAAGTGGCATATTTTTTGCGTTAAAACCATTATTGTTTCCAGTTCAAAGTAGCCATCGTTCTTCCTTTTAAATAATGTAACACTGAACATAGCCCTACACTTCTAGTAAAGTACATACATATGTATAGGCATAGATTTCGCAAGTACTAGAATGTTTTATTTCGTAGATTTATGAGCTGGTATACAAAAAATTGATCTTCATACAACAAAAGCAAGATATTAGTTAAATATTGAATTTATTTTGGGATAAAATTAATAAAACAAGTTTAATAGACTTCGATATTTGGATCATATTAATTTCCTGTCTAGTATAATATATCTATCTATCTTTCTATCTATCAAGGTATTCGATCAATGAAATCCTATTTTTACCTGTAACCGTTTTTTTATTTTAATTAATTTCAGCAACCATGCATTAGTAGCAGCAACTCGAAGTAGAATATAAATTCACCTTTTTGTGTAGTGTATAGAATACAAGTATAAAAATTAATTGTAACACGTATATTTCCTGTTCTTTTCACAAATAATCGACAGTTGTAATTACCTTCTTTTTTTGATTCATCAGGTTTATATATTACATACAGCTGAAGAATAAAATAGTGGTGGCCGTATCGGTAGTGTGTGTGTGTGTGTGTGTGTGTGTGTGTGTGTGTGTGTGTGTGTGTGTGTGTGTGTGTGTGTGTGTGTGTGTGTGTGTGTGTGTGTGTGTGTGTGTGAGTGTGTGAGTGAGTGAGTGAGTGTGTGTGTGTGTGTGAGTGAGTGAGTGTGTGTGTGTGGAACGTTCATCAAACGAAGATTCGATAGTCAATGTTTCCGATGTGCTGCACCCATTAAAAACAATACGTACATAACAGCACAGTCGCTCTTTGTCATTTTTAATTGAAAACAACATACGAAACATGCGACAAAAAATCATCTGCCGTAACAGATAAGTGTACCACTATACCGTAATCAATTCCACCATACTTTTACAGACAGATAGCGCTATTGGACAGTCCTTTTTATATGGAAATTTCTAAATGACTATTTTGGACAACGCAGAAAATTGACTCAGGGATTTATTTCAGTAACATACTAAATGAAGATGATTGGATTAAAAATTAAATCCTTAACCAATTAAACGATTAAAATGTAAAAATAATTCTAGCAACATTTGTTCTCTTTTATATAGTTCCAATCTGTCCTATGTTGACTTGTGAGGTAAAACTCAACTTATATCAAGTTACTGCAATTTGTCTCTATATGTGTAATAGTATCCGTATCTTATAATACTATTTCTCATTAGGTTCTTGTCCGTAAATTAATACCGTGGAATGGTCTATACCAAAATACGTGCAGCACTGGTTTATTTGTTCGTTTACTAGTAACCGCACCTCGTTCGTTTGGTAGGTTCGATTCTCGTGGCGTACTGGCCGTATATTAGCAAAACCGTGTGTATTGAGCCGTCGTAAGTCCGGTTTATTGCCGATAGATCATAGTCGGCGAGGCACCGGACCCGTGAAGGTCTGCCAGAGGGGAACGTTATCGGATGTGACGTCACGGTGCCCGAACATAATCGTACCAGCAAATTGAAGGATTTAGATGTTATTGATGGTGGCTCGCCGTACACACTCGCACTCAACAAGTTTTAAAATGACTACTGTCTCGTTTCGAATTTATTTATACATTTTTTTAATAGTTGTTTTACAAGGATTTGTTACGCGCAAACACTTATTGACAGATACTGACGCCGATATATATGGTTTCTGCTTTTTAGAGCTTCACATCAACTTGCAGACTTATTGCATTTGCAAAGCTATTACATGTGTTTTTTATGTTTACTATACCCCAGTTCATGTTGGTTTATATTTAATTATATCATAGAATAAGCTACTTATGACGCAAGTTACACATGGATACCGGAAGTGTACGAAATTAGATTATTAAATCACATTTAACCAAAGTGAAATATCAAGGTGTATATCGTAATATATACAAACCAAAAAACATATAATACTGAAAAATGACAAGTACTTTGTACCGTAGAATAGCGAGATGAACGTGAAAAGATACACGCACCAGTGCCAGTGTAATGATTAATAGAGAATTATGAATTGAATCGAAATTTTATGCAACAAACATGGGCAAACAACCGAGAATAACTCCCCCGCAATTATTTACAATTCAGGTTGCGTTGCGCGCAAATGGTTTTCGGTTGCAATCGTTGCAAACACATTTCCATGAAACCGGAACCGTTCGCGAGCCGTCTGACCCGCAGAAATGACATGTTGTAATCAGCTTACGAAGCGCGATATAATTCACGACGAGTCACATCAGTGGCTGGGGTTTTTATCACGCCGCTGCAAACCTTCGACTGTAACACACGTTCGTTTCGGATGATCACGAATATTAATGGCTACGAATCAAAAATAAAGAGTGACACAATCACCGATACTCGTTGTTGATTTATCGTTTATCATTCAGGCTATGTATTCCTTCGCGTTGTACGTTTTGTTATTGTCATTTGATCAGGACGGGCGTGTCTGTCCCACTAGCTAGCGTACCCTAACAGAGCAGAGCAGAGCAGAACAGAACAGAACAGAATGAAATAGGGCGCGCTGTGCTGCGTTCGCATCGATAGCTTGATAAGCTTACACGTTGGCGCATATTATTTCGCTTTCTGATTATAAAGTTTGCTCCTAAATTCTATGAGAACATGTGCCATAGTCAAGCACATACATACATACATACAGCACCAAGGTATAAGTATATATTAGTCTTGTACGAGACTCAAGGCGGAAGAGCGCGTTAATAACGAACGACTAATCTGCGCCAGCCTTCATATACGTTATGTACGTCTGTTATCGTCTATAATCTACACTACCCGCACTCTCGCACGTCGCGAGCACTGATCTGCTGTCGCTTCGCGTTATATGCCGTTTTCTTTACCGCAGATTATCTACAATCGGCTCCGAATCAGTATGCTCGCTTGCATATAACATAGATTACAGTTGAAATCTTGAAAAAATGACTGAAACGTGTCCATGAATTTCGGTTGTGTCTATTTAAGTGCTCTGCTTGAAAAGTATGCACGTATATAAACATATAAATAAATTAGGTGGCTCTGATCTCATTTCAGAAACGAAAATCCCGTAGGAGCACTTATGCGACCCCCTATACATCGCTTGGAAAACATGTCGTGTGTGCCATGCTTCAATTTATAACAGGGCCTTTTAAAATATACAACGCGCATTCAAGACAAGCACCCCAAAATTGTGTTAACTTGTCACATACAGACATGATTATAGATAGAAGTCTAAGCCTTCAAATCCACCCTAAAATTACTTCTATATATAGATATTAAACACCTGCCGAATATTCCAATTGGAAACCTATCAAAAACATCCTTAATGCTAGATGTACTGCTAAAGCCTAAGCCAAACTTGAATTGAAATAAGAGAGGAGTGTTTATTGAGACTAAATTAACAAAGAAACTATATTTCTATTGTCTTTTTTCCTAATTAAATACTCTGTAATTAATCATATTGACATTTTCGTTCGCTCAGAAAGGATATAAAAATGCCAGTCGCTGTGGTAGACTAATGACGCGTGTTTGCAAACCAAGAATTCAATAATGCAAAAAACAACCATTAGAAAAACGTTATGAAATATCCTAGCGTAGCGTAGCATAGCGTAGCGTAGCGTGCTGAATATAATTTTTGTCCCCACCACAGAATATGTACTAGGTCAAATTTATATGATACAATACGCACCGAGGTCTTATTATTATATAACCAAACCAAATAGCACATTCCAGTGCAACTATGTATACTGAATGTCTGCGGTGCCATTTCTGAACACAAAACAAATTTAATTAAGTGTCGTCCGTATACATATATGTACTACATACATATATAGACAACAAGAACAGAGGATTTGTGCATTCCCTACAATTGTGTATTTCTCTCTGTTCCGCTTGGTCTTTGTGTCGATTGTTCGTAAGAGCTAGCCCGTGACCGACGACGGTGTCGCGTGCAGCACCGTTGATACTGGCGGCGACGGCGATGGGGCGATACTTCACCGTGAATTACCGGATCTTCCGAAGCGTAACGCCACTGCAGTGATTCGCGGCCTGTCCCGTTCGCGCTCCGCTTATGTAAATCGCGACAAAAAACTCGTGTACCGACAAGACACCGGGGGCATTACGCTGACATATGCTAGCGACACGTAGCGGTAAACTGTACAATTTATAGCCGCGTGTCGGGAGTCCGGTTACGTGGAAAAAGTTTGCGCTCTGATTAGCATACATAGTACAGTAGTTTATACGAGTTCGAAACAGGCGGGCGCACCGCTCCACCTAATAGTCGTTTTATGCTCAACCCCCGGAGTTTACGATCCAGCGCCCATCATCTGCTTCCTGAAGCCGACGCAACGGTCGCTGGATCTCTACTCTACTCTAGCTACACACTTGACCAATACTGATATAGCTGATGTTATGCAGCAACACATGTGAGACTCTATGATTAACTGTCTGTATGTGTGTTCATTTTATGTTCCAGTTGGTCCGGAGGCACGCCACCCCGTCATGGTGTACATCCACGGTGAGAGTTTCGAATGGAATTCAGGCAACCCATACGATGGCAGCGTACTCGCCAGCTATGCAGATGTGGTTGTTGTAACACTCAACTATCGTCTCGGTATTCTTGGCTTCCTAAATGCGAATCCAGCACCGCATTTGCGAGCTCGCGTGGCCAACTATGGCCTCATGGACCAGATAGCTGCGCTGCACTGGGTGCAGCAAAACATCGCGCTATTTAACGGCGATCCGGGGAATGTTACACTGATCGGGCATGGCTCAGGAGCCGCGTGCATTAACTTCCTCATGATTTCCCCCACAGTTATGCCAGGACTGTTTCATCGAGCTGTATTACTCTCCGGCTCAGCCCTGTCATCGTGGGCGTTAGTCGAAGATCCTGTAAACTATGCCGTGCGATTAGCACGCGAAGTTAATTGCTCGATTCCCGATGATGTATCCAAAGACCATGAGTTAATCGTAGATTGTTTGCGAGATACGTCACTCGAAGTTTTATTGGACGCTGACGTTGTTGCTCCTGCATATTTGAGCGCATTTGGGCCGAGCGTGGATGGAGTAGTTATCAAAACAGACTTTGCTAAAGAACTTCTCACGTATTTCATCCCGTCAGATTTGCAAAGCATCGTTGCTGGTGTCAACTCAAACATGAAACGTAGCGAGGCAACATTGACGTCGCGAGGAAACAACCGGTACGATTTGCTGTTTGGCGTTGTCACCAGTGAGGCATTGTGGCGGTTCTCGTCCACGGATATTCAAGCCGGCTTCGAAGGGGAACGGCGCGATAAGATAATTAGAACGTACGTGCGTAACGCGTACACGTACCATTTAAGCGAGATATTTTTCACTGTTGTTAACGAGTACACGGATTGGGAGCGCACGGTGCAACATCCGATCAACACCCGGGATGCAGCTGTTGCAGCGCTTAGTGATGCGCAATTCGTTGCTCCACTCGTGCAAACTGGTGATTTACTTAGTGCAAAACCACAACAACCAGGCCAAGAGGCCAGTGGACCACGGACTTATTTCTATGTGTTCGATTATCAGTCGAAAGATGGAGACTATCCACAGGTAAGAAAAGTATGATACACAATTTTTCATTATTTATTTCAATCCTATATCGTTCACTTATACTAAATTACTCTGTATTTACATACGAATTTAGAAAATTCCTTTGAGGATATGTCTACAGAGTTCTTTAGATGTTCAAAATTGCACAACAATCTTTTCTTTATATCCTGATTAATTGTTTTAATGACAAAGTCCATTGCGTTCGACATATAACATATCGTTTCGGTTATAGAAGAGAAAGAATCATTACATTGAATTATCACCACATTTAAAACAGAAAAAATATACCAAAGTGCATCGATGTCATGTATATAGCATAGACTGTTTGTTTACATTAAATTCAGCAGTTATTTTGATTCAATAAACGAGAGCGTGTCCTACGTCGTATTACTCTACATCTTTTGTCGAAATCCATACGTTATCAGTAAATAATTTCCTATTCGCGAAACGCGTACAGACAGTTTGTAATTTTAAAATAACTTGCGGATGCAAAAGTTTCTAGACCATCTTTCACGGAACTTCTCGTAACTCTAAATCGGTTTATGCAAACGGACTTTGCGAAAGTAGCGATATAAATATCGTACGGAATATGTTTTCGAACGGTTTTTAGTTTCACCATTCGGTTTTATACCCTAACATTTCAGTTTTTGGATAGCCTTTTAAGTAAATGACGCCAAGCGTTTTATGCTTAGTTTAAAATGGATTTTGGTTGTGTGTTTAGCGAATGGGGACAGTTCATGGGGAAGAGTTACCATATATGTTTGGGGCGCCACTAGTTGATGGCTTCAATCATTTCCCAAAGAACTACACCAAATGGGAAGTTGCATTATCAGAAGCTGTTATTATCTATTGGGCGAATTTCGCACGTACTGGGTAAGTAATATACTACATATGCTTTTCAATTTAATTTTAATTTTGATCAATAATTTATTAGAAAATAAATATATAAGGAGAAACTACAATTGTTTCTCATGTTCCCTACATTTTATTTGCTAATTGGAGCTAATACTTCACAAATGGACATATAAACTAAAAATGCAGAGCATTCATTGCCATGATAACGACGTATAAACAAATACATAATAAATCGGCATGATAGAAGCAACCTGTACTGCTATAACATTTGGTAAATCATTCCACACAAGGAATTATAAATAAGTTTTAATATATTTAAAAGCTGGGATTATTTTACCTTGACTTGAAGCTCTTTGTGCTAGGTAAAGCTGAATTTCATGCAGTTAATCCTCGTAGACAAAACATATTCCATGATCCCCAGAAAGTTCAATAATGCAGTCTAATCCGAACCACAAATAAATAACTTATTGTCAAAACACACGCGCACTATTTCATCATATATTTTTAAAGCATTTAAAAGTAAGCAAAACAAACACTTCAAAGCAAAAACGAAACACATTAACACGAAAAACACACAATAGAAATGAAATGAAACACGCCACACCAACTGTCAAAGTATTGGGTATAACCATTTGCAAAGCATTGAACATTATTTGTAATAGTGGTCAGCTATGTACTACTACTACACGTATACTTTTAAATATTTAAGCATCTGTTCCATTTACCAATAATAATTCACATATTTTTATCAATACTTTATCAAAGAACAATTAAAACCCGACATCACAAACCGCACACACTTTAACGTGATCATTTCTTTCTCAACACTAACTCATACCAACTATAACTATCTAAAATCCCCTGCTCTGATACACCACATTTTCAAACGTTGTGTTTCTGTGTGTATATGAGCGCTCTACAGCCAAAACTATTGCAAGGAAAATTATGAAATTTTAAACTTAAGATTTGTATATGTTTGACAAGAAAACCACCTATTAAAAAAAAAAAAAATCGGACTAGAAGTACATGTTTACTCTAATAATTTTTTGCGATTATTACAATATCTTTGAAACAACACTTACAGTAAAAATTGTTGCAATTAGAAAGAAAGAGATTAATATTTTTCACAACTTTTATTTAAATATTTTAATAGGTTTCCAATATTCAATGTAGATGGTGCCAGAAGTCTCGTTTTGATTAATTAGTAAATGTCATTTGCTCAAAAACTCGTATTAAGCTTTATTAAAATAATCTAGTAGTTTCTAAAATGTATACGAAATAAAAAAGATTTTTAAACATTGTTTTAATCAATAATTGATATATTTCTATATTTTAATAAGTTTCCAATAAGTCAATGTAGATGGTGCCAGAAGTCTCGTTTTGATTCATTAGTAAATAAACACTAAACTATATAACACCAGGACGCGTACTGGAACGAGCATGCTCGTTCCTTTTCTAACTTAATGGTAATTTATCGGAATCTTTCACTCTTACTACAGTAAAATATTTTTGTGTGCCAAGAAAACACAAGGTAGTTAGACTATGTAACCAATAGATCATTTTTGCATTATGTATTCATATATATAGTAATATCTCGTAAACGGTTAAAGATATAGAAAAAATTATTCTAGTATAAATTAAAGATAATAAAATTTCCTACAACTTTTATAGATAATGTTTTTTTTTTTTTGAATAAAGTTTGCTTTTATAAATACATTACTAGCGAACGTTATTGACAACACTTGACGTTCGGCTTTATTATGTCTGCACAAGACTAACAATGTAATTCCTCTGCAAAGAGAGAGCGAAAATCCTACTCTTATGAATATTCAACAGTCCTTTTAGCAAGTATAACGCGTTGTACATATGTGTTTGAATTTCTAGACGATTTTAGCAAAACTTTGCCGAAAGGTATGACTCATTATCTTAGGGCGCCAAAAATTGTCACTGAAGGTTCCGAATTACCTTAGTTAGTCAACATCGTAAAACAATATACATATCTATACAGTTTCTAAACAATATTCATTTGGTTTTCTATTAAATTTCGGCATGTCAGAAATGGGAATCAATCACTTAGTACATATATCTTAGGAAACACGTATACTTGCGCTCTTTTAAATCATCAAACCTGTCAAATGTCATAACAGATCTATTTTCCCATCATGCATGAAGCATATTCACTAACTTTAATGGAAAATTATATTTAAGTATATATTTAATTTAAACTTATAGTTATGCTGAAAGAAGCCTAAGTTTCAGTCTGTATTTACAGTTTGTTTATTTCTCGAATATAACTATGAACTGTAGTCAAATGGGAATTGCAATTTATTCAGTTTATTTACAGTGGTTGTTGAATAAAACATGCTCACTTTAATTTCAAGAGTATACCACATCAAAGCACAACTGATTGCTTTATAACATTTTTTACAGCCACTTATCTTTCATCATTCAAACCCCTTCGTAACTCTAATTAATGGTCCAAATAAAAAATAACGCGAAATTCATCCATTTTATTCCCTGTTTGTAACTAAATAAAAATATAAATAAAACATCTGCAGTGACTTTCTTTTGTTTGAATAGAACATAGAAAAGATATTAAATTACGCGACCCTAGTGTTTTAATGCCTAGGCTGAAAACTGTAAGCCATGAAGGAAACGGGATTATAACTTTTCGGTGTACATGCGTCATTTGCCGCGACCTCACGTAAGATACACACGCGCGACTGTGATGTGTTAACGTAACACGTGTACAACGGTTGCCCTTGTCTTTGTGCGTGGGTCTGCGATTCTCTGTGTGTATATACCGTTGTAGCGTAAAGCGCATTATCGTTACGACTAAATCTGTTCCTGTGTTACGATAATCGCACATTTGCGGGAATAACGGCCTGTGGTTCCCATCTTCACTCTGCGTCAGATCCGAGTGCTTTATTGTAGGCTGTCTTTCGAGAAATTGCTACAAAATTGTTGATAATTGCACAGAAGTGTTATGGATGAGAAGAACGTTAAACGTTGTAATAAATTCATGGGTGTATGTGTCGTACTTTAGAAGATTAATTTATGTTAAATGTAGTATAATTTTTAAATATATATTAAATAAATTAAGTTGATTTCCTGACCTGAATATTATTTTATTTATAAGTTAGTTTAAAAACATCGGCCATGTGTTGGCCCTAAACTTTCTTTTACGTAGTCAGTATATTTTGATTTGATAGTATATAAATTAAAATATAAAATGTTTATATTTCAAGAAAATATTTTCATTCATTATGTCCAATAAAATTGTAAAGTTAGTTTATTGTCAGATTTCTAAAAAAACATATGTATTTTAGATTTAAAATGTTCGATTCTATAGTAATATACAGAAAATATAATTATTCATGACACATTATTAAAAAATTATTATGGCCGGACATTTTTTAGTTTTCAAATGAACTTTAAACCTTACAAAATATTTTCACTTATTTGTGACAATTAATATTAAATGTCAACATATTTGAATATTTAAAACAGTTGACATGCATAATAGATGCGATTTATTATATATAATTTCCCATACCAATGTAACTATGGCAATATAAATAAGATAAGATCTTGTAACTGGTACACTTATTGAAGAAATGTTTCAAACAAAAGTTATGCAGAAGACTAATATCTTTCAATTTTATTCTAACTATTTTTACTGTAAGTGCAGCCGTTTCGGAAATATTACAGAAATTGCAAAAAAAGTCTTAAGTAAACATGCACTTCCGGTTTGAATATGCTTTTCAAAAATAGAAGGTTTTCTACCCAGGTATATACAAATCTTAAGTTTAAAGATTCATAATTTTATCTTCAACAGTGTAGGCTGTAGAGCACACACACACATACACACAGACACACACACATACATATAGACATCATACTCGATTCAGGGAAGGTCAAAAGGTGTATTTCCGTTAAAATTTCGATTTTTTTTCCCCTGATTACAATACTTACTTATTACTTCGTAAAAGAAAGTAAAAATCTTATAATGAGGACTCAGATAAAGTTGAAAATAATTAAATTTTAAAAGAGAATACTTTTAAATACGAATTTAATAAGATATACTTACAGCAGTAATATTTCTAAACATAAATTCTATGAAAGTGCTTTTGTTTATATTAATTTAAAATGACATTGTATAAAATCTCTACTTAGTTTGAAAAGCTAAACAAAGCGTAAGTTGACTATAGAGTTTTCAATTAAAAAAGAATAGCATTCGTCAGATATACAACCTACCTGATTTCAATTTGCGTTAAGACCTACTTCAGCACTTACCGAGAGCAAACAAACTTAAATCGAGCGTTGTACGACGGCGAAACTGAAAAGTTTCCGTTCGTATTTAAAAACTAATTACTGAAACGAAACAGCCGCGATGACGACAACGATGGATCGTGCGGTATGCGGCGAGAGAACACCCACCGGTGGTGCTCATTACTATGCGTTCCTCGCTGTCAGGCGTCGTCTAAAAACCAGCTCCTCCCGGGACACTGAGATTCAAACATCTCGCCAGTCACGTGCCATTCAAATCAGCAGATGCTACTGCCGAATAATATAATTGCGTATGCTGAATCTGCCGCTATTTGCACATTAATTCTACCTATCTTTGTTCGAACGCCATGCGTCTCTATCGCATTCTTGTCACCCGGGCTGCTCGCGCGACGAATTCAATACACGCGAATTGTGCACCCTTTCTCTTTGTATGTTGACACGCCGATTAATTATATTTTCACTGTTGGATTGTAATTTTAAAACTTATGTTAAATGTCTAATAATGTAAGAACACTTTATTTATTGACATAATTATTTTATAAGCGTATACACTTAAGTTTCTATTAAATTATCTGTTATTAAATTTATTCACGTGTTTCGGGGATTATTAATGGATGTCGCAAATTGAATGTTGTTTCGTTTGTTGCAGAAATCCCAATGAACATCAAAGACCGGAGGCTACACTCGCTGTATCTAGGGAAAAGAGTAGATTTCGATCTATAGTTTGGGATGAATACGATTCAGTTCATCAGAAGTATTTGGAAATAGGTAAAGTTCAACATAGTTTTTGTTTTAAAGTTCTAAACCATTAAGACATATTAAAAATCACGAATATTATCTATGAAGATATATAATATTTTTGCGAAATATATTAATATTTGATCTGTTGAGTAAGAATAAATAATATAAATATCCAAAAGTAAAATAGATAAAAGAAGCATATGATAGTTTATACTATTCAATAAAAGTGTTCAGAAGTAATCCCATTCGATGTTTAGTTTACAAAAAGAAAATCAGTTAATTACTAGAATTTGGTGTATGCAGCTGCAGCATTTTATACTAGGGTATCTCTAGTGAATTTGAGAGAGGCGGCCCAAAGTGTAATGGCTAGCATCGCTCTAAATTGGTTGCAGTTAAGTGGAGCGAGCGACATAATAAATGACCTAGTCCAAGACAAACTTTGAATATTGATGTCCGAACATTCGTGGCGCATTTCATAGTGAGCGGATATGGGTTATGTCGCGTTACAGTTTTCCCTCTAAACCATAACCGGAACATAAACTGATTCCAATATTGGGATTCATCATGTCATCAGTTTTCTACTCATACCTTTCTCCTGATGACAAAGCCTCAGTGTTTTATTAATTGGATTGAATTTACGATGTTTGTTCGAAATTGAACAGAGATTTTTCCTAACTCTTACGTATGTCGGTGTGCTTCTGTTTGTGTGTTCAATGTGATAGAGAATTCTTTTAAAAATGTACTCGATTTGTTTCGCCTGATCTGATTTCAGTTACAGTGAATTTTTCACTTGGTAAAATATAGGTCACGTATTTTTGACTCGATGTATATCTACACCAGTTACTCGTATCCGCAAATATGCTACTTGCGACATATTGCCAATAGTCGGACTCGACTCAGGGAAGGTCAAAAAGCGTATTTCCGTTAAAATATGTTTACAATACTTATTTAAATGCAATAAAAATAGGTTTAGTGGATCAACATAAATAGCTTTGTAGTTTATGTAAAATGTGAAAAAAAAAAACGTGACGTCATAAGCGAGCTATTTAACTAAATGTGTTTCTTGTACCTTTTTGTAACGTATCCTGGCAAAGATTTCGCGCTTTCACCAAATTGCATACGGAAGTATACAACCAGAAATTCATGCAATAAAATATTCAATAAAAATAGGTGATTGTATTTTAGGTTTTTGAATCAACAAAAAATAGTTAGCTAGGATAATAGAAAAGTGTTTTTAATAAATGAAACATATTTTTTATATTGAACAAATATTTATGCACTATCCTAGTTCGCATTGATAATTTTGATTGCCTCATAAATGAAAAATATTTGCTTAGGTACTATAACATGTGTGAAATAGTTTACGTTTCATATCGCCGAGAACATATTTATATACTGTATTGGAACATGAATAATATTTCCTTTTTTTTCACGCCATACTGAACTGAATAGACGTTGAAAACTGTACATATGTTCGTTTTCTCTATTTGCATGTCTGTTTAGACAAATTGCCCAAGGCTAGTAAAGTTGCGCGTTATTTGCAATTTGCTGGGAATCTGAGCTTTAATACTCACACAATTGTGAAATTTATCGTTATCTTTCGCTTCTTTGTATGTACTAACTAGTGTTTCGACCTCCGCCGTTTATCGGCTCCTTAATTGCATAACCTCATCCCTTAAAGCATAACGTTGGTAACATTCGAACGCGTATTGAATACGCATCTCGCCACAACGTGATATACGCGGCTTCGAATTATCATGGGGTGCGCATAAATCAATGCGTTTGGAGCGGTCACGCGCCATCTCTGTATATCAACATTTCTCATATCCCGACTTTGGAACCACGCGCACAGCTGGTCTTCCGGAAAGTTTTAAGTTTAAATCCGAGAAAACATGAAATATTTCACAATAATATTCTTCTCGTTCTGCGATCGAATCAAGAGCTGATGTTGTGTACGTGCTTTTAGCATTTTGAATAACCGAACATTCTTTACGTTTACTGTATAGATAAAACAGCACTTAAACGCAGGTACACCATTCGATTTTGAATAATGATCTGCAAGGGGAACCCTTTTACCGCACGTTTTCCATCATGGACGACCCCAACTAACCATTCTATAACTCAGATGCGTTGACAGAAGGCAATTTACTTTAATATGCATGCAGAAGCTACTGGACTTGACGGTGTTAAATTAGCTTACACGAGGAATCCCCCAAAATACATTTCACCACGTTCTTAGAAACAATGCGGTTTCCTAATTGACTTTATAAAACTTGAAACATTCTAGTTTCATTCGAATATATCTGTTGGTTTATGATAGGGTAAATTTACTACTATAAATTGTTTGATACTTTTCTGCCAAGTATTACGGCGTTGACGTCCAAAGTGGTCGTAAAAATTTGAGAATCGCTCGTTCACTGTCCATCAGACCCTATTCTGTAATGTTTTATATCGCTAGAGAACGGAAATATGGAAATAGCCGTCTGCGAACTCTCAAAGTCTCTTCGTTCATATTATTAACTTTTAAAGAGCGTCTTTAATAGTCGCATATAAACAGAATATGAATACCACTCTATTGAATAGTATAACTTATGAGATAGACTCTATAAAAATCGGTTTTACATATCATGTTTTGTATTGTGTGTTCCAGGCATGAAACCAAGGATGAAGAACCATTTCCGAGCACATCAATTGAGCGTGTGGCTACGCTTGATTCCAGAGTTGCATCGAGCTGGCATGGAAGATGTCGTTGCGCGTCACAATCTATTCCGAAATCACAACGATGCCGATCTGTACGACGGTGCCGTGCGACCGGATCCACTTTCACGTGTTAGCTACTACGATCCCACAACGGAACTGTTCCGCCGAAAACCAAACTCGACATTGCAAAACTCTGATACTCCAACCACAATGGACACAATTGTGACAACGTGCGTAAATGTCGTATCGCCAGGTAACTTTAACCATCAGACTATGCAGAATGCTTCAACAGACACGTTAGCCAGTCTAGAAGCGGCTGGATACGCTGCGTACTCCACAGCGCTCAGTGTCACCATAGCGATAGGTTGTTCGCTGCTTATTCTAAATGTGTTGATCTTTGCTGGTGTGTATTACCAGCGTGATAAAACACGGCTGGAAGTGAAATCATTACAGCAGCAACAACAACAGAACCAAGGTAGAGGACAAACAGCGTTTGAAACTATCTCGAAACACAGTCATTACCATATTGGGCATTCGCAAAGTGCAAGTGTCATTGTGGATGTGGAACAAGATACATCGGCGATGATCTTGAGCGCGCAAGACAAAATGTTAGGCGGTGGACAACAGCATATGTGTGCGACGACTAACTCGATGCTAAAAGCACCGCCACCGAGTCCAAATGTACTTGCTGCAAATTGTATGACACTGCCGAAAGGCACAACTCTGAGCGCTTGCACGGCTGCTGGACAAGGCTATGGTTGTATGACGCTACCAAAGAACGTAACACTGATGAACAATGCGATTGCAGAGATGCAGCAGCAGGGCATTGTACAGCCGCCGAATGGGACAGCCACGATGCACCTCAGTGTGCCAAGACCGCCGCCGCCACCGCGATCGAAGAGTCCACCGGAGAGTCAACCGTTGCTGTCCGGAGCGCCGGCCGTACCGCCGAAACAGTCGCAGGGTGGCATGCGGGTACCACAGGCGGCCATGAGCGAGATGCGGGTGTGACCACTGACAATGTTCCAACGGCAATTATTATTGAAGTATCGCGGCCATTCCGTTCACCATATGAGTGTTGTTCATACATGTATAAGTGTGTACATTACGTCACCAGGGTTCTCTACTAATACTCTTCTCAACTATTGCTCATCTCTATTCTATCGTTTCTGGCCGACCTGTCCGATGGATGTCTGGATGTAAGACACTTTGTACCGTATAAATGAATAATGATGATGGTATACATGAATTAAGTTACTGAATCTGTGCCAAATTTACGTTGATAATAGCCATTATATCGAGTGCGCCGAACCCGTGTTAACTTGTATGGTAGAGCGCGGCCGGACAAGACAGACAATAAGTGCGTCCGTTATTTTCTGAACTGGCTCTGATACAGTGACCGTGTACGACGACTAAATGGCCGCGTCTCCCTGTACATACTTTTGTAAAACATATGTTCCACTTCACACACACATACATACATACATACATACGTTATAATTTCAGTGAACTTTGAGACATGGTACCGCTGAATTTCGAGCTCGTGTCTGCGCCGCATCACAGTACGTTGCCACTTATTACGAATCACTCCTGAATTAGAGATCCACCTTTGTACTAAGTACTTAAACATATTATATACTTTACATAGATGTCCATTATGTGGTACATTCAGTGCGGTGTAGCGCAGACATACCTACTCAATCTAGAATATTGTTGATGACATGTTTTAAATAATGTGACACTTTAAATTTATTATTATTACGATATAATAATGGTTTAATTAAAATCTGTAATTATTGTTCTTTGATTTCATTTCATCAATCCTCTCATTCAACACTCCTAGACATTCTATAATATATTTACAAACAAACAAACAAACATTTTTAAAGCATCAATATGTAAAGACTAAAACGCCACATATAGTACAAGTGTTCGAATGAAAATCATTTTTTAAAATACCAATTTAAATGTCGATAGAGTTACATTTGCATACGTCAGTTTAAAATAAGTCTCTTTTCAAACATATTATACTATGTCAATAGTTCTGTCACCATGACAAATAACAATAAATGTGTGTAATAGTGTTTGACGAAGCATGCAGTAGAAGAGACACCATTTGCAGTATTCAAGGTAGGTGGAAACCTATTTACGCAAAATGTTCGCATCAGACGTTTCCAAGAGTGATGTGTTATAAAGTGTAATAATGTATGTGTGTAAGTGTGCTTATATGTTTCGCGAACCGTTTTATTTGTCTCCAAGTCCGATACACAATTCGTTTCGTTCGAATGTGCTACTGCCAGCCAATATCTATGCAAATTTCACGTCGACCGGCGCGACACTTGCACAATCTTGTGCTGAGGAAGATGCGTTTCACGACATTCTTTATCAGTCTCTTCTCGTATCCCAAAAAGCACCTATACGCGCCACCGGGATCCTATCGTTGGATTTCATTTATTTCTAGCTTGCGTGTGCGAAGCCTTCCCTGTAATCTTTTAAATCGTACTTCGCCTGCGCCCTTCCACCTTCGTACGATTGCCTATTTAACGGTAATCTGACGAAGGAGAATTGTAAACGCTGATATACGATAAAGGTATTTGAATTACTTCGAGCCCTTCGCCTTAAAATTGGATAATAATGAATCATTGATTTGTGCTCATATTTTACATTGATTGCTTCATTAAAAATTCAATGCATCATATGTTATTACTATGTGTTTTGAGTATTGTAATAATATATATAACTGTGTAAAAAAAAAAACAATACAAAATACCGAAAAATTGTATTTATATTGAATTTCTTTTATATGAGATACATGATACAAAATGGAACAGAAAAAACTGAAAAGAAACAAAAAATACTGTCATATAGGTTACATAAAAAAGATATTTTAAATATGCCGTATAAAAATAATAGACACTATAAGAAGATATTGAAAAAAAAACTCAGTTCTAATAATATAAAATTATTTTCTCTTAACTACTGTACCCGTGTCTGAGCCTTCCGTTGTAGAATTCGATGATTCGGAACTTGATTGACTCTTTTCAGATTTAGAGCTTCTCAAAAAAGTGGGAATTCTCGTCAATTTTGACTTAGTAGATGATTTAGCAGTAGTGCTACTCTCACTCTTGGGTTCTGCTGGTCTGTGAACTTCCGGTTCACATTCAGTACTATTATCCTTTGCCACTACTCTGGGAATAACTTTATTGATCTTTGTGGGATCATTTAACTTTCTGCTTATACTAGGTTTAATTATAACTTTTGGCTGTTCAATTTTCTTCACTGGATTATCAGGGTCAGCTGTAATTATTGTCTTGGGCGAAGTCTTCTTAGCGTTGGCTGGCTTACTTTCACTAGGAGCTCGTAGATTGTCATAAATTGGTTGTGTATTCAATGTATATGATTGCACATTATGGTCAGTATCCGGAGTTTTTCTAACTTGTCTGCTAGGAATCAAAGGACCAACATGTAGACTATTACTTGTAATAGTTGGTTCTTCTGGTATCGGTGGCTCTTCAGCAATCTGCACGGGCGATGGCTGACAAACGGGCGTTCCATTGGAAGGTCTACGACCTAAAGTTGAAGATGATCTAGGAGGTGGTGCAGGTGGTAATCGAGAATTACTCTTTAATGAGTTAGAACAATGTGGTTGAAGTCTTCGATTTTCTGGCATAGAAGCCATCATTAAAAAACTTTGTGGAGGTAAGGATCGACGCTTTAAAGCGTTACTTTGAGCTGAATTACCAGGAAAATCAGGTAATACTTTTGGGAAATTTCTTCGTTTTATAGTTTGCAAAGACTCTTCAGGAGATAAAGGACCTTTACAGTATTCATCTCTTGAAGTTACATTCACATCTTGGTTGGCATCAAATGTCTTCATTCGTAATGTTCCATAAGGACCTGGTTCATCAAATGACCTTGTAGTTTGTACAGGATCTGATCGTGAATGTTGGTGATGTATTTTTATTATATCAACATTTGGTTTAGGTTTATCTATCACCGGTTTAGTTGCACTTTTTGATTGACTTTTTAAATTAATACTAGTTACACTTCGACGTAAAACAGTTTCTTCTACTTTAGGACTGCCACTGAGAATATCTTCCATAGTTACTGAACGCCGTAGGGGTTTAATGTCAGAGTCTTTTTTGCACAAATCCATTGACTTTGAAAGTTCAATAGGTTGTTGTTTCAAAACACTACTACCTCTAGCACCAGGAGTTGCATCAATTGCTACCGAAACTTTCCTCGGTTTCTTTGGTATTGATGAACTTGAACATGTTCCTGGTTTGGTTGTGCCAGTTTTAGTTGTTCCTGTTGTTTTAGAGCCTGTTTTTGGAGTAGAAGTTAGAGATGATTGCTTAGTCAATGGACTGATAGGTCTAGATGAGTTCTTCCCGGCGGATGTGTTATTTTGTAAAGTTTTTGAATCAGATATGCTCAATGGTTTCTTCTTGTCTTGTTCTCCTTGTTGATTTAATTTATGCTCAAGTGCAAATTGTTGTCTCGTTCTTCTTAAAAACCGTGGACTACAACGTTGTACAATTTCATGAGCGATCCAATCTCGTACTTTAGTATGTGGATCAATAGTGCTCGAAGATATTTGACGAGTAAGTTTAAACCTTTGATTAGAATTAGAACTATCTTCGCTTTGTTTAACGACGGCTTCATAAGTATCTTCACTACGTGCCGTTGATTGCCGAATCAATTCCATAACACTACATCCACGATCTGTTGCATCGATTCTAGATGTATCATCGATCTTAGGTTTTTTCTCAGGAGAAACATCAGCCAAGGTCAACAAGTTAGTGTCTTCATATTGTCGCTTCAAGTTACGTTCCTGTGTTCTTAGTCGACGTCGTTTATAATATAATCCAGCGAATGTAAGCACGTTCACTAGGAGAAACAGTCCACCGACAATGATGAGAACGTTCATTGTAGTATTGGATTTTTCAATATTTGCCTCAGGTGTGACGTCTTTAGATATATCGTCTGTTGGAGTACCTAGCATACCAGGCTCTGTATATGCATCAGTCTCAGCCATTTTTTTCCTAATACTGCCAAATATTGGCTCAAAAGTTGTGCGGCGATATGTTCGTCGGGTAGGAAATAGAGGCAGTTCATGAGATGTTACTCGGTCATGTCTCGTAAAATATGGTGGTAAGACTCCATAAGGATTGGTTGTGAATATTTGGGAAGGTACTGTTGCAACTGAGGGTTTTGTGGTACGGACTGGTATTACTTTAGTTTGATTTTTTAATACTTCTGGTAATACTTCATTCCAAAATTGCATCAATGGTTGCCTGTATTTCATTTGTATTCTTGGAGGAATATCTAAAATTATTATTTTTTAAAAATAATAGAGAACACACAGCAGAAAATTGTTTTAAATTACCTAAATACATGTAAGACTGATTTTTAATTTCATATTCTGGCCAAGAACTGGGCCAGTATTTATTCCATTCTTGTGGCCGCATATTCAGAAATGATATACTTGATATTGCATTTGGATTTCTGAAACATAAACAAATATATGAATATTAAGACACATGTTACTCAAACAACTGACTTTCTTACTAAATTATAGTTTCTTGTGATCAAATATTTCTAACGTAAAAGAACCGATGCTTTTTTGCAGATACAAATTTATTCAATTTAAAGAAATTCTATAAAATATTTACCCTGTATGTGCAAAGTTAGTCCATAACGTCATTACAATCTCCGAGAAAAGTTTTTCTTCCTGCGAATACGAACTTGGAAATATATCTGTTGCACCTCCCAATGGCGCCCCAAACACGTACGGCAATTCCTCTCCATGGAGAGTTCTATCTTGCTAAATAATTACAAAACAATAAAAACTATTTTATACATTTAACGTAAGTTTAAAATAAACATGAGAATCTAAAAAATACTTACTAAGAATTCTTTAGAAAACGTATTATGACCAAACACATAGAAATAAGATTTCGGATTCACTCCTGAGTGATAGGTGCCCGTTTGGACCAAAGGTGCAGTCATTCGAGCATCAGAGAGCACTTCGAGAACCGTATCTCGGCAATTGAGAGCAGAACTCTGACTTAGATCTGTATATTCGCGAAGTGTACTGGCTAGGGCAAGTTCCGGTTGATACTCAAACCGATCTTGAAGGTATTCACGCAGAATATTGTTGCGCTCGCGCTCAAGAAGACCATGTATCAGTGCAACATTTCCTAATAGTTGATCGCTTTCTATCTCCGTCACACCGTACATCATTTCATAACTGTTAAATAATATTTTCATATAAAAGTAAAAAGATATGTCACAGTAGGATATAATTTAAAGTATATAAAAATAAATGGATTTGAAATTCATTTGCATGAAAACATTGTGTTCTAAATAGAACAACATTTTAACTAATTAAAGGAATTGGATTACTTTATTTTAATTACATAGATACAATCAACAAAGTAAAAATATAAAACATATAAAACTTACCGACCAAACAGCTCGTTATAAGTCGACATGAGATGTTTGGGTAGATTAGGAACGACCAATCCATCTACTATCGGTCCGAACTTGGTGACGTACGTTGGTGCCATCACTTGAACCGACATAATCTCCGATAAACGTTTTCGTCGTAAACAAGCAGCAAGACCGTCATCAGATAGCGGACAGTTTAGCTCTTGAGCTACCTGTAAAAGAAAAGCGCTTTATCATAAAATTACACTCGAAAAAAGCAAGATGTTTAACAGTTTCCTCAAGAGATTGTTACTTTTTAACTCTTTTGTAGTTAATGTAATTAAAAATATATTTTGTTTAATTAAATAAACGCAAAATAGAACATATATTAAACTTTTCGTTGGGAACATATTCACAAAAAGTCAACTAGCATATTGTGTTTGCCAAATGTAATTTATGATATGAAATTATTAATGACAATTTTGAAGCCCTGTGGAATCAATAGATATAATCATTGAACACTGATAATCAAAATAGTAATCAACAAATCCCGCATTTGCGCCATTACATTTATGCTGCATAATGTAAATAGCATTTCATTTATTTATGATGATTTGAAATCGAGAAAAATGAATTTATGTATGATTTATTCAAGGAAATTTTCTTCGTTTTTCAAAATAATTCCTAGACCTATATGACTATACTGTAGATTGTAGATTTTGAATATAGATCACAAGTTTTAAATAATATATCTGATAGAACTATATACTTTGATGTAGCTCTTTCACAGTAAAAATGACTTTCATCTTGTTCAAGCTATATATTTGTAAAGGTTGTAAAGAAACTAAAAAATTTTCAAGAGTGCACGTCAATTTCAGCTATAGATAGATAGCATTGTACTTTAAAGTAATTTATTATACCTGATGCGTTAGCTGAAGTGAATTCTTCGCTAAGGCCCAGTCAGCTAACGCAGACCCAGCCATAAGTATTGCTCGATGGAATAAGGCATTCTCAGCTCCACGTGCAACCATAGGCGACATCATCAGAAAATTGATACAAGCAGCGCCTGTGTCGTGACCAATCAGCGTCACTGATTTGGGATCACCTCCAAATGAAGCTATGTTCTCTTGCACCCATAGTAATGCGGCTACTTGGTCTACCAAACCAAAGTTGCTACGTGCTTGGTCACCTAAACCAGCTTTTAAAAAACCTACAATAAACAAAATCAAATAACTTACTAAATGAATCTATATGAGAATTTAATATAAAATTTTTGCTTGTATACATTTTATTTAAATGAATTCATAGAATTTTATTATAATTAAGAACAAATTTATTCATTTTGAATCTACTAGACTACAGAACAATATGTTATTCTGTTTGAGATTCAACTTGTAAATTGAAATATATAATAACAATGCGTTTATTAGTAAACCGGACAATGGGTGGTTAAAATTATTTGATGAATAACAAAGAGCGAAGGAAAACGCCTGTTGCGCACTGTAGCGAACTTTGAATACCACAAATAGTTAACTACAAACGGTTATTCAAATCATCAAAGTTCCTTCAAATTCGTACTGGCACTGAATTCGTTCAAAAATAACGGCGAAAACAAAACTGTCTATCTCAGTCTGTGTATGTGTGTGTGTGTGTGTGTGTAAATGTGGGTAAAATTTATGCTTTTGTGTTTACTACGATTGTGAAACATGAAATAAAATATGTAAAATGTCTGTGTGGCTGTCATTACGGCAATGTGAGGCATATTTGGCTGTAGCAGCGAATATCTGTGATGCGTAGATTTATATAAGCGATGAAACGATAAAAGCCGACCGCTCTCCTACTGAAAAGACATGACGACAGATTGACAATGCGCTTGTTCGGAATGTTTTCTTTGGAAAAACGCCGAAAATATTTTGATTGCTCGTCTGAGGTCCGTAGGGACACTCGAATTGTTGCGTATGTATATATATATATAGTGTGCGTTCGTATATTTGCGAATACATATGCATATCTCGGCATGTTCTGATTGTATGTGTATGCGTTCACATTGTGTGCCCGATTCGCAGATATTTCATTTTTATGAGGTCGATATGCACGATGTAGGATTTTATCTATAATATTCGTCACAGAGTCGGCGTAGCTCTTTTTACAACAACAAAAAGAAAAACTTGCTCTAACAATTGTTTATTTAGGGCACTCCATTCAATGTATACTATTTGTCGAATATAACTTCCCTTATAAATAAAAAATACAATAAATTACCCTAATGCATTTAGAAGCGCAAGAAAATATGTTTTAAGCGTAATCTTGAGACTTATATCAACTACTATATTATAAAAGTTTATTAAAAAATCGTAACAGTTAATTTAAAAGTCAAACCGACTCCAGTTGCCTATAAAACCATTGATATTAGAATATTGAGCATGAGTACCTTCCGTTTTGTTCTATAAACTACACAATGTTCTTGTTTTATGTTTGTGTTTCCGATATTAAACTGAGATTATACTGTCATGAATATTTAAGTTAAAATAACTTTAGTTGGAACATAGTTGATCCTAAGGTACTGATTTTGGCTAGTTTGAAAGTTTAAGACATTGTATCAACATCAACAAACACTTATCTGAAACTCTTAAGTTAAGTTGCATACTGGAAAAGAGATACTTTCTATTAGTTACTCATTTTCTAAGCTCTGTAAAAATGACTTATTATATATGTTGGATGATAAATTATATAGCGCAATCGCAACATTACAATTTGTAATGTAGTCTTAGCATATGTACAATAATAGAACCGAAAAATTCTCAAATTTAAAAGATGGCGCAGTGGACAAGCTCATATATAGCAGAGACACAGTGTTAAACGAAGTACGCTTTAGCTTGATTTCCACGAGGACAAATTTGTTTTCTGCGAACGCTCCGTCATCATGAGGCGTTTTCTTATATAAATGATTTGAAACACCCAAGAGTCGTCTAGTTGATGCGTCTCATGCCGGCAATTGCAGCAAGTTAAAAGACTAATAAATATAAATAGAAATCCTATAGACGTCGGTTCATGGAACTCAGAAAACAACATTTGTTTGGTTTTTTTAGCTTACTTATAAATATACCGTACATTATTGTCATCTTATTCTTGACTAAAAAGACTTTTACAACTAATGATGAACAATACTTTTATACCATACATATGTTAGATACATCATATATAAATTCAGTTCTACAACTCAAACCTAACAGTTTTGAAAGATCAAAGATTCAGTTTCAAATGTTCAATGCATCAAAAGAACTCCAGGTACATATCCGATATAGCAAAGCATAGATTGTTACATTTCAGATATATACGGTGAGTATTCAAATAGACGTAAAAGTAATTCTAGATATTAAAATGAGTATTTAGTTTGTAAAAAAGTTCAGTTAAAATACAAATTCCATTATATATAGATGTGGGTATACACAAGTTGAAAATAATGTTGGTTTTTTTACATTTCCGTTGACAGAGAACAAACGGTGGAATTTTTATTTTGTTTTGTTTTATTTTATTTGTGATATACAAACGAAACAACGTATGTATATATGCATTTCCCAACTCATATTAGCGACCGACGCGTGTCGCACTTGTATGTGAGATACCCACAATCCACCATTTTCTCTGCACAATTCTGACAACAAACGCAAACATCAAACAGTTGTCATGTGACGTTAGGTGTATTGTATATATAGCATATATTTCAAAATCGAATGCCAGCAGATTGGTTTTGTTATATCATTTTTGTTTTGCATATCTCATGAGGATATTGTATGTGTCATCGTACGCATTTCGCTAAAAATGGCCATGATTTTTTTTTATACCACGCATATCAAACTCAATTCCATCAAATAGACAATTGACAATATATTTCTGTTTAGAATTTGAAATAGTAAAATTGTTATTTACCTAAAATCCCAAGACGAAAGTTGATTGTTATAAAAATGACGTTTCCATAATTTGACAGAACACAACCATCGTAAGCGTTTCCAGAATTCCATTCGTAGCTTTCTCCATGGATGTACACCATCACTGGAAGCTTTCGTACGCTTCTTTGATAATCTGAAAATAAAGAATAATATGAAATTCTAAATAAATACTGTCGCAGAGGTGTAATTCTCGTAAAGAATTTAATGATTGTTATCAATCGTATCTATTAAAGTAAAATCTCTAACATTTTATCAGCGACTGTTTCTTGTAAACACCATTACAATTAAATTATGCGTTAAATTACAATGGTCGTTTGGCTGCTGGTATCTCTCCCTTGTCCTATACGTTCTCTCGCAGAACTTATCTTTTCAAAGTCTGGGCATGAGGTAAAGACGTGCTATATAAATACTGATGACGTCTTCTTCCGGCGAAATGATAAAAAACAAAACTCTGTAAAGCGTCTCTTAATTTAAAAACTTTTTTAAAATATGCTCGTGTCATTTTTACATTAGCTTTTTCTTCGGCGGGGACAAAACTTTCCGTGGAATAATAGAATTAAGATGTTAGCCGGTTGGCGGCTGCTACTGCCGCTTTCACGTTAATAAATAGATTATACTGCGTTGGAAAATATTTCTTGCGTTTTCTAGAAGACCGACGCCAACGAGTTAAAAGCTGGGTTGCGGGACCCCAAACCAAATGGATCTTTGGCTTTGGTCCCGTTCTTAAAGTTATTGAAATTCCAATAATTCTGATATATAATTTTCTCGCCATTCCTATATGATTTAGTTTAAGTGCCTCTTACTACTACTACATGTATTAACACTTCGAAAATATCCACTGGATTCTTGTAAATTAGTTTTAAAATTATGTTTCAAATAATTACATATGATCAATTTAATTTAATTATGTACTATCGTTGTTAATAACGTCCTGTAAATTCTTCAGAAGTACCTCAATTATAACATTAATTAGTGATACATTTACTATGTCCAAAAGATGTATGACTCTATGGTAGGATATTTTATAATTATAAGAAAAACACTTTAGAGAATTATTTCAATATTACAACTAATATTCCTTAAATTAAAAATTGAAATGCTGATCTTCAATGGCCAAGAAATATGGTCACCATTAGTAAAGGTTTTATAATGCTGGTTAAAGACATTTTCTTATAAGCCATATAAATTCATAGAATAGACGAGTCTCGAAAACTATCTATGGTAATGACGTGTTTATTATTCACATAGATAAGTATCTCTATGTGAGAAGAATAGAGTTTGAAACGAATTGGCATCCGTTATAAGGGTACTATTTTTATGCTCGCGATATCGTCCTCAGAGTTAGCAATATCTGTTCGGGACAATCCACGCGCTCAGCCCAACGCGTCGTACGGAGAATTGAATTATCGAAATCTTTTCTTGTGCCTTTCGCTGGCTCTTGAAATAATTGAATTGTAATTGACACCTCCGGTAGAGAATGAATTTAACCGGTGTTCAATATCCTGGCTGGTGCTGCGCGACTAGCCCGGCTATGGCTGTAAATCGAGTGCCAGAGGATTTCGCTCTTACGTTGGTTCGATCCCTCGCACAATTCGCATCCATTCGTACAGTTCTCGTTTCTTTAAATCTCTCTCTTCCTACACCCACTCCCTGTATTACCGACCAACTTTGTCGGATGTTCTTTTGGAGGGAACGCTAATTATCTAGATGGTGTCGGAAACGGGGACCGGATTTTGTTTTCATTTCAAAAAGTTCTACTACAAGCTCACAATTCTTCTCTTATTGCCATCCAATTATAAGAGAGCATCCTGTTACAGACTTAATATCATAAATATTGTTTACGTATAGTCAGGACTGGATTAGCATTTTAAAGGAGAAATCAGCAAATTATCGTTTGGCATTATAAATATTAAATGACGCTTAAAAGAATTAAAACCGTTGTCTATAGAAAGTTATCAAGTCAATTAGTGAGTTAAAGAAATTGCAGAAATTGAGAGGATTACTAATTTATACATATTAATCCAAATATTTCAAAAGTTTAAGATGATTGAAAATCGTACAAATAACTAAATCAAATATGTATATTAATTAATTTTGTTACCGAATAAAATATTCAATTCCAAAGAAAGCCGCAAATATTTGTTATATATTCAATGTGATATTATTCGCTAAGTTCAACGAATACAATTCGATCTTATTCAACGACGAAGTAAGTCGAATAAGTAAATACTGTCATTTAAATGCATTCACCGCTGTAGTTAATGGTACAGATTTAGAAGCAGAAACAGTTCAAATAAAAGCCAAAAATAAAACAAGTTCACATCATGTGAAGACACAAGATGAAAGGCTAAATGTATGCATCCGGCAATAATACGCCAAGTCAAATAGTGCGCTATCAAAGTCTTATGAGCACAGGAAAAAGGAAAAATAGGTATAATTGAAATCTCGATAGTACAATTCGAGTGAAGGCTAACCGGGCACAGAGCAACCATCGCGACATTAGCGACGCATGCTTGGGCCAGGGCCAGTCTATCTCATTCCAAACACCTTGATCCTGGATTCGAAAGGGATCAGTTGACGGAATTCGAACGTAATCGAATCGAAAGCGTTCATCCCATGTGATCGAGGATTTTCAGTATGTGAACCCGCCACACTCTTCATGTACCGACCGGCCCCGTAGAATGCCGATGACTTTGTTTGCATTTAGAAACGTATCGCTATGTGTTTATTCCATTTTCCATTTATGTTTTAGTCCGTTCAACCATGTGTTTCGTTTGTTTTTCGCAAAATGTATTTATACATACATTTAGATGGATATGGGTGTCCACAAAATTCAACAAACAAACAGTTCGAAATGAAAGGATGTACTCGTGTATGAATTGAATCATTTAGATACATAAAAAATCAAACAGTATTCGTTTTTTTTTCAATAACAAATATAATTTATTTACAAGATTTATTTTAGTAATTTTAGTAGTAACATAACAATTTATTTATTTAGTTTTGTTTCCTAAAAAGATTTTAAAATTATTATATTTTTGATCATTCAGAACCATATATAATACATATAGGAATAAGCGTTTTTTTTTTCGAAAGAAAAAGGTGTCAGCTATTTCCAATAGCTAATGCCGTTTTAGTGCGTAATAAAAATGCCATGACACCAGAGCTTCGTAATTAGATGTGACGCTCCTTAAGTGCATTATTTGTTACGAACGTCTATAAAATTTTAATCAAAAGGCATATATAATAAGAAATCACATTCTCATTCGGGATTTATTCTTACTAAAATATTTAACAAATTGAGTGACCTGGTATCAAGAATATATATGATTTTGTAAAATTACTATATCATAGTTGTACTCAAAAGAAAAAAAACTAAAGCATGTTTTTTTTACAGTTTTTAATAAATATGTATATTTCATTTTGTAAATAAAATATTTTCGAAGATGAAAAAATCATCACCATAAATCTAGTACATATAGCATATAAGTGATTAATTTCTGAGTCTGCATTATATTATTATATTTCTTTCTTTTGAAAACAAAAATCAGTATTGGAATGTCACAATACAATGCGTTTTCTGTAGGTATAAGAAAAATATTTGAATCATGTGAAAGTGTGATGGAACCCGTGAAACGTTGCCATTGCCAGTATAATAAAAGCAGCAAGCAATAACGGTTGAAGAACCTTGACACGGCAGTTGCAATATCAACATCGGAAGTCGGCCTGGCACGTCTTCAGGACACGTCTGAAATGTGTAATGCACTAGCACCCCATTCGCGGTCAATATATTTTAATGGGAACCGCTCGAATCGGAAGGGACTGTTGAATCCACTGAGATGTAATGAAAAATGCAACAGCCACCTTTCTGTGATTTTACACTTCTCTGCTACCAATTTATTGCACTTCCAAATGACCTCTGCATCTATATTCATCAGTCTACTCGCATTAAATTCTATGTTTCATTAGGTTAGCAATACTTAATAGTAATTTGCAATCAAGTATTCATCTCGTTTCACAAATCACATTCGTAACAAATTTCCTGAATGAAACGAGGGAAATGACGTTACATTCATCAACGTATATGAATTTTCGCGGCCAGTGTAAAGCGATATGGAATGAAATTAAACATAATCATTCGGAAAATCTCCGCTAGAGCGCTGATAGTGTCAGTAGTGTTGCACAGCGCCAATACGGGAAATTCAGAAACGAAAATACAACGCCCAGCATCAATACTCTGGTGCGCCGTCGCTCAGTTCGCGGTTACGCGCCACCGTTCTTAACAGAGAGTGATATCGACCCGGTTCTTGTGATTCGCAAATTTATCCTACTTATACTCATCACAATTGCATAATTAAAACATAACTCAGCGTTATGTACATCATTATGTATAGGCAACAAAAGTGGCTAGTAGAAAATTCCGAAATTTTCTCTTCGTCACTTGCATTTGCATAATAGTTTTTTGATGGTTCAATAAGTAAAAAAAAAACTCCAAAGGGGGTGATTTTTATGTAATAAATATTATGGATTATATGCTTTAATTTTTTAAAAAATGTATTCTGCTTATAAGATGAAGCACTTCGTTAAATTAACTCCGATATATATCTATGGGGAATACGAACGTGTAATAAGTTACAAGAAATTTTGGTATTTTACCCGTAAAATAGGAACGAATTATTAAAGATTCATAAGTTGTTTCTTGCTACAGATTAATGTTTCTGAGTAAACATTGAAAAGTAAGTATAACCGTTAAAATAAATTTCGAGACACTCTTCATATATGTATATGGATTCTGACTACGTGAATACCTGGCTTCTTTGAAGAGAAACCCAAGGAGACCCTTTTGTAGAAACCTCTGCAGTATCTATTGAATGAAATAGTAGCACGTACAGCTTCCGCTATCCAGTGTGGGTCCAACTCACAGCTGGAAAAATATTTCAAGCACGACGTTGTCTCTTGTTGGAGAATACCATCAAGAGTGGCCCCGTGTCGTCTCGCTGCAGGAGGTGCGTCTTCTAATAACGTGCAATATCCCCCACAACATCAATCACTCTTTGACATCCAACACGGCCACAAATACCAGCGACATCTCTTCCCTATCGCATTGTCCTTTCGTCTTCTTTCATCTTTTCCATGGCCAAGTTTTTTTGTCGGTCACTTTATGTTGCCATCGTTGTTCAAAATCATTACTACTTTTTTGTCTGCTGTACAAGTCCGTTGATGGATGCACTGAATGACCACTTCGACATCTTATTCCGATCGTGAAATTTAATTTCCTGATCGAGTAATGCTCGAATTGAATTTAGACCATTTCTTTTTCACTTTTACTTGTCGTAGACATATCCGAAGCAAATTTTCCGATAGATTTACGATGAAATAAAAAACATCTATTTAAAGAATTCACCAAAACGAAAATGTTTAATAACGCGATTTCAAAATCTTTATTCAATAAATGTCAGGCAAATGTCTCTCGCTTTCACAATTGTATTGTTGGATTTATTTTTCTTATTGTATGAAATACTAGAAGCTTTCAATCAGACAGCTATTATTTTAACGGTGCTACTCTGTGCAGTATGCTGAACAGTATAACAATGTTGTTGTTTTCCTATAAATGTGAAACGGGGCTTCGCTATTTTCATTTCCTCGAGGTTACCATCGAGCACTTCGTTGTGCAGTGCACAGTTGCTCATGCAACGTACCATATGCCTATGCACGAGGTGTTTCACAATTGTTTGGATAATTCAATTGTATCAAGAGCTCGCAACCAAATTTAGAATATATATCTCGATATACATGCAAATTTATAGCTACATTTGAATACGTTTCCTCTGTATGTAGAAAATATGTTTTATTATCTTTGTTCATAAATATGAAGTACAACTTCATTCGCACTATGTCCCAAACTAGTATATCAATCACACAAGAATTGTCATATACATTTTTCATTTTACTCATATTATCCACAAATTGTTTCCGTTGATTAAATATTCTTTCGAATATGGTCATTTTATAAAACTTCGAACATAATCTAATACAACTTAAGAGTGTTTATCCGCTACTTGAGTAAACTACTATAAAAACATTTAATGATCTCTAATTTATCTAATGCTACTCTTCGTTTCCAATATTAAAAGTAAATTTATAGAAACAGTTTTAAAAACATTCTAACCATACGCTTGTTACAGTATCTAAGAAAGATTCACGGATATATCTCAAATATATCATTTTATAATGATCACCTTTCTATTCGACTTCCAAACCCAACATTCATCCCTTTACTTTAGTGTAGGTACCTATCATGATTTTAATACATAATGGGAAAAACATTTCGAAATGAAATTTATGTTAACAAATCTCTATGTTCTGTAGAACAATAATTGTCACTCAAGATCGCTAAACGTGATATAAAATTATTTAAAACCATTCAAATGAGATTTCTTTGTCACCACTACATAAATGAAATAACACTGAAAGAGATTGATAGACCAAAATGTATTTCGTGGACAAACATTGATTTGACCAATCCTTGGGTCGCAGCTGTGACCGCACCCAACAAACCATCAGGCCTGTAACTACCAACTGTTTCTCTTGATCTTCAGTTCTTTATGGTGTCGTTCCCTGGCCAACACTTAAATATTTTTTCATTACCGACCGTCCAGTGCCTGCAGTTTAACACTGTATCATGTCAACCACGCACCCTAACCAGTCAGCTTGACGTTTTCATATCCTCAATGACAACAACCGCCAGGAAACGGAAAGGAAACACAACAAACTCCTACCCCCAAGGATGCTTTAACAGCGTAAGAGCATACACGCTGTTGACTACCATACGACGTTTAGTTATCCCGCAACCGGAATACACTCTGCAAGAATGTGAATAACCGAGATCCGCCCAACGATACGGTCTCTCGTCACTCGACTGCAGGTTCAGAGATGAATGCAGCCGCGGTGATGCAGAATAGAAACTACGAATCTGTCGCTTGATATTCTAGAGCTATACATTTCACTTTGGATGAAGAAAGTTTGCATTCTAGTTCCAATATTGCTGCCATATGAATGTTAGTTATACCGGGGAAAAGTACTGATAACATTTGAAAATGTAAAAGTTTCAAGTGTATTTATATAGGATATGTTTTAAATTACTATTTTTGATCAAAAATATTCGTTCTAAAACTTCAGAAGGTAGCATTTCATTCTAAACTAGTCCACGAAAGATATTTCCATATTTTCAATATTTTGGTATGTTATTGACGATTTCTTAGTATTTTTATTCTATACCTTAGAATCTACTAACCAATCAGTCATTCTTTACGGACAGCGGATTGATATATCATAATCCCAAATACAGCAGCACAGATCAATGCGTATAGAGTAATACAAATAAAAAAGTATTTATACTTAAATTTACAAAGTATACTTTTAAACATTGATGCTGTGTTTAGATATTTCAAGTGAAGCATCTAAAATGTTTATTTGTATTTGTTCGTTCCTTGATTTACTAGCTGTCGAGTGAAACGTCGAGTAATTAATGTGCTTTTCAACGCGGCCAAGTATCGAAGCGACGTGTTTGGTGTGAGCAATCCACCGTACAGAGTCGATGAGGTGTAACATTGCGACCAAGAAGACACAGAAAGACGCCGTTTGAGGTGTCGTTGTAGAAGTACGTGTGTGTTTGTATGTGTATTCTGTAATCAGGTCGCGCGTTCCAATTTAGCAGAATGAACATGGAACGGCACGCCCATCTCTAGCCTCATTCTCCACTCCATTCTGTCGAGCTGCGTGTCCTGCTTTTTCCCACTGTGATGAAACTTTATTAAGAGTATTTTTACAGTACTTTGGTGCAGCAATTGTCCTTATCAGAGCGTTTCTACCTAATAAAGATTTAACGGTCGCTTTTCTAGAACAATAAAAGTACAATTCAAACAGAACGCCCGTGCAATTCTACTTTGTCAAACATTTGGCCACGTCGCGTCGGAAGGGTTGACGACGGATCAGCTTTAGTTTGGAATTCGTGTTCTTGGGAAAGGTAGGTATTATAGGGAACTAAATAAAGACGTGCTGGTGCTGACGATGATTATCATCGTCGTGCCGTGTCTTCTGGTAAGAGACAAACGAACGACGACACTCAATTAACAACGGATGAACACTGGAAGAGTACCAGTTCTCTGCTACAGCACATCGTACGGGTAATCTATACTTCTTCGTTTGTCGCCTTTCTACTACACGGGTGTATGTGAGAGAATAATCGACCAAACCAAGCGTATAACAATACCATAATAGCATCTTCAACCGTATAGAAACACGCATGCTTATTTGTAGAATTATATAACGTGGCAATGCATTATTAATTTAATTTGTTTTGATTAAACTGATTCCTAATAAACATAAGCAAAATTCAGTTGCAAAGTAACTTTACGATTATATATTTAACTAGCTAAAATTATTTAAAAGAAATCAAATATATCTTATAAATTAGAATTTGATAAACTTCAAAAACATATTTAATAGCACTATTGTTTTTCCTTAGTGTTTACCAGCTCTGTCGTATTTCAGCGTTGAACGATTATACATCACGTAACTTTTCAACTGTTTACAGTAGTCAGCTTCCAAAACCCAAGTCGCTTAGTTTATCCTAATCCCAACTAATTGCGAAGAGATAGTTGCGGCAAAAACTTGGAATGAACACACATCCAATTTTCCTTGGATATCTAAGAAATCATTTATATATATATATATATATATATATATATATATATATATATATATATATATATAGTACCACTGAAGCAACCGCACAGTCTAGAAAATCGTGGCTTTTACAATTTTTCTATTCGAGTGATGACTAACTTTTTAAAAGTTACTGAAAAGATCTGCTCATTCGAGAAAAACCAAGCAATTGAGCTGATTGCAGTACGAAATATATGTGTGGTACACGTATGGTCTGCTATTACCAGCGTACTGGATTCACTGTAGTTGCTAAAATCTTTTTGACCTTGACAAATAACAAATTAGTGTAGAGATCGGTGGTAATGGCCTAGTTTCAAGTTAGCTATAGTGTGATTATTATGTTGAGCATGTGACGATTACAAAGCACCGATATCAGTCTCTGCGTCCGTGAGGGACAACTATCGGAAACGGATGCGATTCACGCGGCTCGGTGATTAATATTTCCGCAACACATGCGTTTCGTAGATACACACACAAACATTCCCACTCACTGATACGGTCTCTCAGCGCTTCGAGAAACTGAATCGTTTGGTACACCTAAAGCTGTTGCTTTAACACTAAATAAAAATATTACCTTTGAGCAGCGAGGTATGTATGTGTTACCCGTTCGCAATTAATTTTCAGCAGGTTTCACGTATACATACACGATATAACTTACTTTATTCTTAATCGCAGATGAAATTGATTTTATCTTTAAAGTATTTTTCTCATGAATTTTTTTAATATTAAATAAAATGTCTACAGTTATTTTTAATGCGATTTGCTCAAAATCTATTATAGTGCAATTTATTATAATGTGACGGCAAAACAATAATGTTTACGATATAAAAATTGCTGGCCGAGATTATTTATTGACATATCCACCGTGGTGAATTAGTCAAAGTGAGTAAAGTAAGTGACAGTTTAGGCAATAGATTAAACTTTTACGCTGAGTCGCCGGGCCGCTTTGCGATAAGAATGTCGGGGACGCGACCCGGTTCGGACATCCTGAATTACCCGAGACCCGCGGCCCGGTTGACTCCAAGTTCGTGCCGAGTTTTGGTCGTAAATTTTGCGGCCACGCAACCAACTTTGTTCAAATTGTTGTGTGTCGTTACAAAGTTTAAAGCCGGAGGCCGCGTTCCGCCGACGATTTATGTATTTGATAATTATACAGGTTTAACTCTGATGCTTATAAACACCGCCGGATCCAAATTATATCATTTATTATCTAGTTGACGGGCGATGTACGATTCCTTCTTAGGTTCAAACCGCCGTCGATACCGCACTCAACACAGATTTCCCCATGTTAAGTCTAAAGTTAATCTCGACGACCAACGACGGTTTAACATTTCAAGATATCCGAAAAGATACTATAAAACCACATCGAAAGCAGCAGCATTATTGTTAAAGGCAAAGATTAAATTTATCTCATGCCTCAATGTTTAATTTTTTTCATATATTTACAAAATGTTTTTGACAAGCAAGAGGACTTATAATTTCATAATTAATTTAATAAACAGTCTTTGATATTTCATTGTTTAATTAGCACCCGTTTGCGCTGTAAGTGATTTACAATCATCTTCAAACGATACTGATACTGTCAGACTATGTTCGATTAGTTTTTGTTCAATTCGCTTTAAGTTTGCAGCGCGAATCGTTCGTTACACTCAGATGGGTGCATTCTACTTTGAATTAATTCTGTCGATTTGTCAAACGTAACCACGTTCGCACTTACAGGGAACATTATCTTAATGTTGGCACAAAGTACTTTTCTTCTTGTACTAGGTACGGTTACTTCATTCTAGTTGAAATGCACTATCTATTCTCTAATAGTTAGCTATTTGTTGAATTCAAATACAGTATACGGTTATATACTTTTTTAAGCAAAATATTTATTGAATTAGTGTTTTATGAGTTGTTCATATCTTACAATCAAAGAATGAATTGTTGGTTGCTTCTTTGCCCTCAATATTATTCTAAAAATACTTCATCTCATATTGTTTCTCATACAATTTGAGTGACGGAAATCTATTTCTGATTTGTATCTGCATCTTATTAATTACCGCGATTGGTTAAGCTAATTATTTATAAAGTTCAATATAGGAATAGCATTTTTGTTGATATAAGAAACTGAGCTAACATTTTATGAGGTTAACTAGTACCTATATGTATCTATGGTTTATCCCTATTATTACGCCCCATTGTCGTATCATTTTACGTTGATGCATACTAAATTATTTTCTTTTTCGTATATATTTTTTGTAGCTTTTATATACATAGAGAGGAGCTTAATTTATTATTCATGAGGGTGTCGTACCCTCTTAATTCACGTGCGCGGCGTCGTTCATTCCGTGTCGAAATGAAATTCCAGAAGCTGTACTGTCCGCAGGAGCTGTTGTATCGTAGCCGGGCGGTGGTAGTACGACGGCGCCCCTGAGGGTAGAGCTTGGTAACGTTATCTGGTCGACGTCCGGGCGCTGTTGGTAACGGCGTCGTTTGGTGGCCAGTCACGCTCCCACCGGACCACCGCACAATTATTATTACACATGCAATATGGAGACGAGAAAGTGGTATAATCATACTCGTACAATAGCCAACTTCATACATATACATCGCTATTCTATATGCGAGATTACGTAACTAATTACTGCTAAGTCTAGCTCACAATTTGACGTTAATCTGAATAGTAGGTTGAGTAAATGTTAGAGGTTTCTTGCAAGCGATAACAAAGAAGTGACTACAGTATGTTTTCATTTCAGACAAAGTATATATGCATTAGCTATTGAGTTTAGAATTAAAATCTTTGTACTTTTATTTGCAGTGCAAATAGAACTTGTGCAGGGCAAACGAATACGTAATACGTAATGAAAATATGTCGGTTTAGTGTAGGTAGTGAGTGGGTTAGTTACTTTCACTCAACTAAAACAACGAGAACGTGTGTTTGTTCTACACGATGCGTTCTTCCGGTAGACGCCTTTTAAAATTAAAAGAACCTCGAAGCTTTTAGCACTAAGACAGTCGCCGAATGGAAGGTCGATGGATGTTAGGGAAAACGGGCGAGCACGTTAGAGAGGTAGAGCTGTACGTTTTGCAAGCCGAGAGTGCTGGTATAGAGCGCGCGTGGAAGGCTTGACCTATTCCTGACCCCACTCTCGCGCCGAACGTTCCTGCGTCCATACTAATCAGACGACCAAAGCCCCTGCAGGTATATGGGAGACGCTACACCCCCTAATTTGATTTCGCAAATGCACGGTGGGCTTAAGTTTTGTTTTCCATTTTATATTTTTTATATTAATCTATGTATTGGCTCAATCCAATCACTGAAACTAAATATTCTCATCGTGGATTGCATTTTTAAAAACCCTAATACCCTTTCTACTTCTTTATTAACTCAACTCCATCACAGATGGTAATATTTTAACTTTGTCGAAATCAATTGTTTTCGTTGCTTTATATTTCTAAATCTAATTTTCCTTGTATATTAAATAAATAAATAGGTATGCTAATTGCTATTTTGGCGGTAATCATTTCATTTCGAAGAAGATGGAGATGATGCACCAGAAATCAGACAATAACTTTAAAGACAATTTCGAGAGTATAACCTCTCTAGAAACTATTCTCAATTAAGTTATAAGTAAATAGGTATACTTTAGTGAAAACAAGAAAATAGATAGACTGGTGGAAACAGATTCATCTTTGCGCAAGTTATCACTGTAGATGTTGAAATTGAATGCAAACAGAAACCCATAGAAACCTTTCTCACCCACCAAGTTTCTACACTCAGCACTACGGCAATTCTATCGCTAAACCGTATCTACGATTGCTTCGATCTTTCACCGGGGTAGCGTATGTGAGATGAGTTGGGAAATGGGTAGTGACGATGGCAGACTCAATCAGTGCACTCGTTGAGGACCGTAACAAGTCCTAATGTGCATAGTTTCGATGTGAGCCACGTACTCCGCGTCCGTCGATGTTCCGCCGATACTGTCGCGTCCTGTTTTATCGGTCCACCACTGACTGCGATTTACGAGCGAGAGGAACTGATTACAGAACCCCGCGCGGTCCCGACGGGACACGTACGCGCTCTACATAACCAGTGTGTGGGAGTAGAAGCCCCTTCTCTCATATCCCTTTGTCCAAGTGGTTGCTTTTACCACAACGCCGCCCTGCTCCAATTATGATTCTCGACGCGAACGCGTCCAATGTTCAAATCTGCTGGGGGACGTTATTAACTAATGCATTTTTATATCTTTCCGCAGAATATGACATTGCATCAAAAACACGTACGGCTTCGTTCAAGTGTGAATCATACAGTCAAGTCTGGCTGCAACTTTCAACTTTTATAAATTTTCTTTGACGTTTACATGTACGATTTATTTCCCTACAGTGCATTACTCCTGGCACTATATTTATCACAGTTGGTGTCCCTATACTTCAAGTTAGTTGTATTTTATAATGCATTTCATTAGTTTGATGCAATGCAGCAAGGTACAGTTGCTCGTCTTATACGAATCTATTTTTGCTCAAGGGAAGAGAGGTTTGGGGAAGGGGGGGGGGGAATAAAATTTGTTCCGTTTGTTAGTTTCAACAGAAAATAGACAAGTAGGGTAAGATTGAAGCGGGTGGATGTTTCTAGAAGTAAAGCATTTGAGACGCTTCAACTTTGGTCGGTGTGATTATTTTTCACTTAATTACGGGTGCTATTTCGGGTTCGTTCGACTTCAAATGGGTACTAGCACGTAATTGCTTTCAATTTTTTACAATCCAACAGATCATTTCTCTTGGGAGTCGAACACAGCGTGCGCCGCGCATCACATCACACCAGTACAGTACAAAACAGACGCCACTACACTGCCAGTATATGTATATATGTGCGAGGTAGACAGAGAGAAGAGGTAATCTCACTAAGTGAAGCACTAAATCCGCTGTTTACAGCAGTGGTGCGCAAGAGGTCAGTTTTCAAACTCGTGTATTTCTCTCCAATTGCAGAACTGGTTGCGGAGGCGACATGCCCCAAGTGACCGTACGTGACACTGGCTTCCTCTTCTCTTTAGTTTCCTAACTCTTTTTTACCCACAACATCTTTGATTCCTTCTTTTATCAAGCAGGTGCCACTGTTTCAACCGCACCTCTTTTGATTCTCTACAAACAATAACTCAGAATCTACCTTACGCCAACTACTGTTGTTATAGTATCTACACTATTTACATATATGGCTGAACCTGGATTGAAAATTCTTACACATTTTATTGTTGTATTGTTTTATGACTCACAGAGCATTGAATGTACGCAAATACAAAACACTCACAGGGAACACTTTGTTCTACATACATATATAACAGAGATTTGTTTTTACTGCAGATTGTTATTACAATCGATATAAAACAAATAAAACTTCTACATACCTACCTACGCGATAAAAACAGGCACATATATTTTGTCAACAAGCACAATACATGTTTTAAAAAAACTCACTTGCAGTAGAATCTTTTCAGAAATAAACTTTTGTGTATCGTGTATTTGTACATACATACATATATACATACACACATACATAGGTGTAGTTGAAAAGCAATTCGTGTGCATAATTTCAGGAATACATGTTTTTAAATTCGATGCAGCTATCTATTCAAATTGCTTGTATAGTGTAACTGTTTGTTATAAACATTCTAGGTAATCTCAAAAACAAAATAGTTGATTTTATGACTTCAATTTTTAGAAACGATGAAAATATCGTTAGTATGCTTCCGAAAAACGTGCTTTGAATTGACAAAGTTTTCATTTCCTGATCGTAATTGCCTACGAATTAAATACAACAGTCTCCCTTCTTAGAAATATAATGTGTATAATTATTCTTACTAAAATGTTCTAATAATATAAATATTTTCTTCATGCCATTCAATATCATTTTATATTAATAATAATAATATTTATCCAATTGTTAATAATAATTTTTCTGTAAGTATTCTCAATTGTTGTTTAAAAAAGGTGAGCTACTGTTTAGTAGCAAATCAAAAAAGCAAATGCCATCAACATTTCACAAAACTGTCAAATGAGTTTAGATGATGTTTTCACTATCGTAAAAGTAGGCATATATCCCATATTCGCAACGTACATCTTTCAGAGATTCTCACACCCAATATTCTGTCAAGATCTCAGATAAATCGAGATCCAATGTAGTCTAAACCTTAAGCATTCAGTTTATAGGTCAATCGACATTCTGTTCCATTCCCTTTAATATATCGCGAAAATAAAACGTCTCAACGACAGTCATTGTACAAGTTATAAACCGACACTAGCACTTGTCATATCAGTATATCTTTCTAACTGCTCTGAGATACTCTACGACCGGAAGAACATACTATTGCTTCATTTCCACCAACATATGGTGACAGCTATCTATCTTTGTTTACATAGAAAACGAAAGAGCAAGATAATAATAATCATATTGTACGCAGGACTTTGTATACATTTGCCAGAACATAGATTCTAGATAAAGAAGTGCAAATTGTTGTCGTTATTTTACCTGTACTGAAAGTACAATGTTAATTTATCGATTTTAGAACAGTGTTACTGATAAATACGGATTTAAAACCCTATTTATTTTGTAGCTTTACATTTTTCCAAATGGGCTCCACAGATTTACAAAGCACATATAAACATCATGTCGTTTGCAGAGAATGGAATTACAGAAAAGAGAAAATAATCAGTGTTCATTGTATATTCAATTATAATTCTTCCCACTCATTACGAAAACAACCAAATATTATTCTCAACATGGGTGCACTATACTTAAAAAAAATGGGATTCATATTCTTCTGATGTTTACTCAATATGCTCATTTTCAATCATATTGCACTTCGAACGCGATCTCATTTTATCCGCTTCGCTTTAAACTATCACACAGTATTTACAAAGTATCTCTATCATAAAAAGCAAGTGGGAGTATTTAATTTGCAATCAATTCGTTTGGATAGTCGTGTCAGCAATTTTGTTAAGAGCGTAGATAATAATCTATATAAAGTTCAGTGTTAGTACCATTTTTCACTATCCCCGAAGCGATAAAACCATATGAAATAAGATTCGTGTATCTCTCAATAAAGTTACATTTTAATTATTACATACATAAATACATAACTTGATGCCTATTTCCATCATATGGGGTGGTAGAAACCCTTTTATATTCATGTTATAATTGCCCAAAACTAAGAAATCTTTAAATACAATAGAATAAATCAACTCTGTATAGTATAAACAATAAAAATGAGGATAATCTCTTTATGAGCAAGTAGTCATGTTGAAAATGTATCATTTGTTTCAAGCAAACGGTAACGCGATTGATTTATCCATACTTTAGTAGTAACTATGCTATAAAACGGGATGTGAAACAAGCTCTGAGCGGGTCGCTTTCAAGTAATCGAACCACGACGACGACGGTTTTGGTTTAAAATGTCATCTTGCTCCAGTCGCTCGTTGCACGTTTTTCATTTACTCCGCCGTGAATAAAAAGAGCGTTTATTCGAAATTTGCGGCGAACTTGCCGAGAATCGTCACGGTAAAAGGAACACGATAAGCCTGTATACATGGTTATTGACTGGAATTCAACCAATAATCGTGAAATGGATTTTAAAAAGATTTTAGATAAATGCAATTTATTTTATTTACCTAGTAGGTACTCAACAAATATTATTCGAAGCACTGATATATTCAATATAATAATTATGATTAACTATTGTAAATTCGAAAATAATAACGTCTGTTTTTATTTACACATATATATATATATATATATATATATATATATATATATATATATATATATATATATATATAGATATATATATATATATATATATATATATATAGATATATATAGATATATATATATATATATATATATATATATATATATATATATATATATATATCTATATATCTATATATATATATATATATATATATATATATATATATATATATATATATATATATATTTAAAGCTTATATTTACAGATTCTTAATGCTGAACATTTTGTTTTCTTATTTTATAATAATATATACATATATATATATATATATATATATATATATATATATATATATATATATTATATATATATGTATGTATATAATTATTATAAAATAAGAAAACAAAATGTTCAACATTAAGAATCTGTAAATATAAGCTTTAAAAATATCTTTGCTAACGCGCAGACCGGATGCGCTTCCCGACAATTCGGTCCTTTTGTGCCCGATCGAAAATCACTACCAAAAACCTCACATCCACAACCTTTTCGATGCCTGTTGTGATTCTCATGAGCGGCTGTGTCAGGAGCCATTTTATTGAAAACTTGTTTAAGTGAAAAATGTAAATAGAGAATTTAAAATATTGTGCATACTCGAATACCTACTCCATTTCCTTATGTGTACTATATGAATGTATGTACGATGTTTTTTTTTCTCATTTTTTTCTATCAAGAAATCGAGTTTTTTTTACACTCAGTTCGAAATTTATTATTCACTGTGTTGCAGCACATACCAAAACAGTGTGCAGAGAAGTTTCTTATCGTGTTTCTGATCTAGAATTCAAATTTATACAACACCGAAACACAGCAATGCGTCACAAAATATTAAATATTTCATACATTTTACGCCATATACTGTATAGGTATATTGTTTTAATGACATATTTTCATACACATATTTAATTACCTACATATTTAAGCAATGATTTTTAAACATTGTTTTAAACAATAATTTATATATTTTAATAGGTTTCCAATAAATTAATGTAGATGGTGCCAGAAGTCTCGTTTTGATTTATTAGTAAATTTCATTTTCTCAAAAACTCGTTTTAAGCATTACTAAATTAATCTAGTAGTTTTTAAATTTTTACGAAATAAAAAAAAACATGTTTTAAACAATAATTCACATATTTATATATTTTAATAGGTTTCCAATAAGTCAATGTAGATGGTGCCAGAAGTCTCGTTTTGATAAATTAGTAAACAAAATTCAAACACTATATAATACTTGATTTGTACTAGACACGAGCTTACTCGTTCCTTTTCTAATTTAATGATAATTTATCGGAATCTCTCAGTCTTACTACAGGAACATATTTTTGTGTGTCAAGAAAATACAAGATAGTTAGTCTATGTAACCAATTGCTCATCTTTGTATTGTATATTTATATATTTAGTTATATCTCGGAAACGGTTAAAGATATAGAAAAAAATACTCTAGTATAAATTAAAGATAATAATATTTCCTACAACTTTCATAAATAAAGTTTTCTTGTAGAAACCCTAATTGCGATCTAATATCGCGGCGTTATACCGCGTTATTTATATTTATACTTTTAAGTATATTACATTTATTCAGTAATAAATTATTGAACCGCCAATGGAGTAATGTAATATAAAGATAAATAATTATATAGTCGAAAGATTAATAGTGTTATATTTTCACTTTCAGTTTGCATATAATTTCGTTTCATTACAGTATAATAAATTCCGAGTTGTAGATATATAATGTCAGGTAATATGAACCAGGTTATACAGTTGCAGGCACTCTGTAGGCTTGTGTTTTTGTATATGTGTTTTCTCCGCATTTGTTTTATCGACTGAAAATATGTGTTGCCATAGTGATGAAAAGTTCGTTCTTAAAATGAAATTGGAGATATTTTAATATTAAAAATACACAAAGAGAAAAGACGCTTAATATTTCAAGCGTTTCATTCATAAATGTATAAAATTGATGCCCTTTTCTGTTTATTGTTCCGCGCAAAATAAATTATTAAAGTAGTTTGGCAATAAATAATTTATTAATATTATCTTATTATGATCATACATATTGATGAAGCAGGTTAATCAGATAGCGACTAGACATGTGCTTTGATGTTTCATCATAATTATGATAACCACATCCGAGCACGTTTCTAGTGAGCAGTGTACAGACTGTACGAAATAGTGCGACTTAGTTGGTTGGGAACTTTGTTGTTGGATTTTAACACCGGAAAATTAAACTTCCATTACTGTTCACACTCGCAGTACGAACTAAATTAATTTATATGCATTCAACTCAAGGTTAATTAGTTCGCGAAAGAACCGAAAGACATCTAGCGACAATTATGTTTCAAATCACTAAAGTTTCATACACAAAACATAACTACAAGCAACTGTTGCGAACATCGAGAACATATATAAGTTGTTTGTACAAGTTCAAAATTGGAATTAAGAAACAGAATTTCTATTTAGGTAAAAATATTTTTGATGATATTCAAAAATAAAAATAATATTGTGTATATTATTAAAATAATTAATTATAAACGTAATTATGAAAATTAAAATAATATTATATATAATGTAACTATGTAACTATGGCAATATAAATAGGATAATAGCAATTTTTTCGTAACCGGTACACTTTTTGAAGAAATGTTTCAAACAAAAGTTGTTCAAATCATTCATATCTTTCAATTTTATTCTAACTATTTTACTGTAAGTGCAGCCGTTTCGGAGATATGCAAAAATTGACTCAAGTAAACATGCACTTCCGGTTTGAATATGCTTTTTAAAAATAGGAGGTTTTCTTTCCAGGCATATACAAATCTTACGTCTAAAGTTTCATAATTTTATCTTCAACGGTGTAGGCTGTAGAGCGCATACACATACACACAGACACACACACACACACACACGCACACAGACACACACACAGACGTCATTCCAAAAATAGTCAGACTCGATGCAGGGAAGGTCAAAAAGTGTATTTCCGTTAAAATTTTGAGAATTTTTTTTCGTGATTACAATACTTACTTATTACTTTGTAAAAGAAAGTAAAAACTCAATTTGTGAATATGAAAATTAATTTTTTGGAATTTATTGAGTATTTGCGTAGATATTTGAAATAGAAGTAAAATTAGTGCTTTGTTCGTTGTTTATATTTTAATTTAAGCTTTTCAAAAAGTCCAACAAATTAATATTTTCAAAAACTAAACAACGTTGCTTGTTTGTTGTCACAATCGAAGACGTAACTAAAAGAACTAATAATCTAAAGTTGGTAATGTTTTTCATGAGATAATGTGTCTAAAAAGCATTACTGCGCAAAGAAATTAAAAATAAACTTTTGTTAGTTGTTAGTGTAATTTCAAACTTTTCATAGAGTTGTCTCGTCAACAATGCCATTAGAGTTTCGTATTACCAGTTTATTTTTAGTTCAAACACAGAAAGCTTCTATTTTCCTATGTTAGTAAAGTTAAAATATCTAATATAAATTTCCAACATATTTACTTAAAACGAATTGTTTCTCAAACAATGATTACCTAGTTGAAAATCCAAAAAACAAAACAATATTTAATTCAATAAACGATTCATTTCAGAATGTCACCAACACATCGACAATAATATTGTCAAAGTTCGGTTAGGTACTCGAGTTTCAAGACGACCGTTCTTCAGTTTATGATTACTGTTCTAATAAGATCTCTTGCTACGGCAAGCTTAATTCATACGTTACGGAACGGACGGCTAATTGAAACGTAATTTGAACCTCAATACCACGCCGGATTTTCACCCGTTGCGCTGATTAAAGGTTCAAATTGAATGTCTAGTTGGTATCACGGAAACTATCTCAGACACCTTCATAACCTTTGACGTTTTGCTTCATGCAAGATACAAACTTTTTAAAAGTAATTTAAATGCTACATTTAAAGGTTATTTTCAGGTCAACTGATTTTGAAATATATTCAAACGAAAGGAAACGTTACTTATAGTATTATAATTTATAATAAAACGAATTTTAACTTACCATTTTCTTATTCAAAATCCTGATGAATGCAGGTACACCATAATCCATAAATGCCCAATCTATTGAGTGTCTAATATAACACAACCACAACGCACTAAATACACTACACAATAAACAATATATAAACTATGTTTTACACTACAAACAATAAGCAAATTACTAATAAATGTATCATTTAAAACCTCCAACTGTCCACTAATCAACACACTGTGCACTGCAACTGTACCTGTACCAGCAAAAGTATAGAAAGACCACCACATTTTACGGCCAACTATATAAGTATAATATATCGGTAATGCAGGAAACTAAATCATATTTCAACGGTTACAGTACAGTTACAGTGCAGTGCTGTGTGAGTTGATTAGTGGACAGTCGGTCGTTTTAAAAGATACATTTATTGGTAATTCATAGACATTTTCTTATTGTTTCTAGTGTAAAACGTGGTTTATATTGTTTATTGTGTAGTGTATTTAGTGCATTGTGGTTGTGTTACATTTGAGACTCAATAAAGTGGTCATTTATGGATTACGGTGTACCTATATTCAACAGCATCTTGGAAAACAAAATGGTGAGTTTAAATTCGTTATATTATACATTATAATAGCTGTATTTTATTTCTTATTGTTTTATATATGTATACATAAATAATTTGAGTAAAAGTAATAGTTAAGCAATGGTAAATAATTCTCGTAGTTGGTAGGTAGGTACAATGTGTATACCTGCATACCTATTTTTATGTGTTTCTCTCTACGTACCGACAAATGAAGTACTATTTCCAAAGTGTCGAAACGATGCTATAAAAATATTTTACTACTAGCAATATATACTCCATACGTTTACTCTACTTTTACAAATGTAAATTTTAGATCGCCAATAAAGACAAATCGGTTATATTTACCAGTTATTGCATACTCACTCGAACAATTTCAAAATATATGTGCATTCCCATAGCAATATTTATATTTTAAATAAAATTATAGGGTAAACAATAAAATAATTTAATCAACGCGAAACCAATTTGAGATCTATCAGTAAAGCTACCAACATAGTTAATACTTTCCGACCAGTATATTTCATTCGATTCAACCAGATTTATTTCAGCAAATCAGAATGTTTGTAGAATGTAAAAAAACTTGATTTCTTTAGAAAAACCATTTTCGACATGTCTCTCGAACCAATTCCCTTATCACCATCTCGTTTTGGTTATCTATATAATATTTTAATCGACGCTTACGCCACCCCTACATTTTCCACTGATCACACATTTGCTAATCTGATTATACAATCGTGTTAAAAATTCTAATTTGAAGATCCCTCGCAATGATCCTCGAGCTTTCGGGTTCGTTCTGGAGGGCATTTCACATTTCGCTCGATCGGTATCGCAGCACGGTTCACAATTGCTCGCAATTATTTTCATTGCATTAACCCTAGGGCGATGGAAATTGAAATGTTTCAGTAATAACGCCATCTACTCTTGCAATCATTTCACAGGCTGAAAATGCAAATATTGCATAAATAATATTTAGAAAATATCGATTCTATAGTAGGCTTTCAATATTTAGCACTTGTGGACCAAATTTATTGAAAGTTCCAAACATTTTCAATATGTGTGGTGTTGTGTTTCACTTTTCTATATACCTTGTGCAGAATTGAAACCCGGGTGAGTTACATTTCGGCCAGCTTGCTTTGCCTGCCTCCGATGCCACCTCGTACGTCATTGTTCGTTCTTGCTTCTTTCTCTGGTGGTTCGTTCAGGAGGTTGAAAATGCAGGCGTTTGTTGGTATCGCACGGCCTTTCCGGCCGGTGAGTTCTCTCATTTCTTATTTATCGAGGAACCCTTATTCAATTCCCTCGTTTCCTGCGCTAGTATTTGTATCTATGTGTACATGTGTGGTATGCATGCCTATTAGCAAGTTTGTGTGTGTTTGTTTATTTATATCTAGGATAGTCAAGAATTGCTTTGACCCTAAACAAATTTGACACTTAATTTATCTTCATATATATATATATATATATATATATATATATATATATATATATATATCTATATATATATATATATACATGGTATATACAATTTTAATAGTTTTCCTTCATATCCACAGGATCCTTATATTTATTACTGTTGTTGGTAAATTCAATAAAAGGTATTTTTGTAATTGAATTATCGATTGACGCGTTTAATTGCAATCTGAATTAATTACAGCTACATTTATATTATATTTTAACCGGCTCGAGTATAAATTGGAAATAATTGTATAAACCCCGTCTCCATAAATTCAAATAGTAATCTGTTATTGAATTGAATTTAATAAATATTTCCGATATATCTATCCGCAAATTGACTATATATGCGTTATGCTAATTTTTGACTAAATAACTATAGTTCCCTCTTTTCCAATTATGTAGTTTAGTAATTGGATAGCAATCAAAACTGGAATCAGAAAAGACTTATTATTTCGTTTTCGCTCAATCAATGTGTCGTTTAAGCCACAATAAACATATTTATTATGTTAAGCATAATATTTGGATGACAATATTTACTGTTTTCACTGACGAAAATATGGTATCGTAATTGACTCGCCGATTTACTTAAATTATGCACCCTTGCTCTAGATATTTTCCCCCAACGAAGCAGATAATGCTGCTTCGATGTTCTGAATCGGGAATTCAATCGATGTAACAAGTTTGCAGTTTTTTTTTCAACCCCCTTAATATATATATATATATATATATATATATATATATATATATATATATATATATCGAGATCATTCATAATCATCCTTGACAATCAAGCACAGTCAAAGTGTGTGACGTCATACAATAAACATATTTTGAAGCAGTCATTTGCACTGGTTAAACAACCTAGTTATATAAACAAACAGCTGTTTGCGCGTGAGGTACAAGTAACAAATGCCATAAATATCTTCTTGAGAAAATTTTAAGTCTAACATGGCGTAGAACAAGGAGATATGAGGAAGTTTGTGAAGTAATAAACATACCCGTATTATATACAGGGTGTACTTCCTACAGTTTTGGTTCTTAGAAAAGGCCACACCACAAGCTTTATTATATAAAGGAATACGCGTCTTTGAGTGAGTATATGTGAGAGTATTTGCCAGTGTAACAGCCTCCCGGTTTGTATTTGCGTCAAAGTGCGTAGAGTTCGTAAAACATAAAATCAGCGGTCCGCAGTTTCCTTGTAAGGGCAGTGAAGCCTAGCCAGTTGCCTTGCCGCACCCCAAGTTTAATCATCGTCCAATTACATCCCTAACGAACCACTAGAAGCACCTCTTGACGTCATCGGCATGTCGAGACCAAATGAAACCTAGGGCCGTTGTTGCCAATCATTCTATTACTCAGCATCACCGCCGCCAGCGTTCAAGTATCTACTCTGCTTGCTTACTCATCGTTCATGTACGTCAGAAACTCTGAAATCGTTCATCCGACTCACAAAAACAAAACAAATTTTTAATGTAGATATAATGAGAGATTAGCAAGTGGCTTCGTTTCGATATTAAAGTTTTTCTTTTAGTTCTGTTTGACTGTATTACGTGCGCGGAATTTTTAAACAACACTGCACGAATTAGTATACGCTACAGCGAACACCGAATTACGTTGCTAATATTTGTGATACCCTCATATCACTATACAAGCAAATTCTATTTTATTATTTTTTATTCGTTTTTGTTGAGTTTTCAATATATGGAAATATTTTTAAACAGATATTTTAAAGTTCAATGTATTTTCGATTTTTGTTGATAAAATTGTCGTCGCTATTTGTGATACACTGTTGTGTGGGTTTTCTCGGTTTGACAGGAAGAGGATGACAGAATAATCTCCGGCGTCTAAAAACAAGAGTATTTTTATTTATAGGAAGGAACAGACTGACAGAAAAAACGCTTAACGAGACTTGCCAGTCTAACCACTAACAAACAAAAAAAAATACATACAAAAAGAATTTGAAACTCATTCAATGTGCTTTAATCGCTTTAAAGCGTTAATGTTTTAAAAGCGCGTTGTCTGTGGTCCTGAAGGGAGCTCGGATGAGACTTTCGAGATGTGTGTGTTGACTTTTAAAGGGGTGTTAGACTTAAATAAGCTACTTTTGAATGGGATAAAGTTAAAAATATATCTCGAGTTTATAATTTACGAGATGTTTTGCTGAAACTGCTTTCAGACTAGAAGGTTTCTTAAAATACATTCTTATATGTATAATAACATATGCAATGCTGCAATAATAGTTCTGACTATTTTGTTTTTATTTTAAAGAAATAGTTCGTCTGCAAAAATTATTCTTAAGCTGACAAAATTACATAAATAAAGTAGCAGTGAAATTTATTGCATATACGTTATATTTTAGTGAGATTTGTCTTGATTAAATACAGAAATGTAATTATATCTAAAATTTATGATAGCGTTAGTGATGATCTATAAAAATCTCTATTACTGCAAATAAAATTGTACAAATGTCTCAGGAACGTTTTATTTACATCGTCAGTCTTTGACCGAACATATTTACGTGTTTATGACTCCAGAATCCCTGATACGCACATGTGGCGGACGGGTAACACTGGTGCGCGGTCCTGGTGACAGAGGTCATACATTCTCCGGGTTAAAAATACACACGTTTGCGTGTTTTACGCGTTCGCGCGTTCTCTGACATTCATATACCATGTGTGTGTCTCACATTCTCTTTATCTCCGTCGCACTTACACTCTGTACTTCATATATACGTACGTTTAAAATGTTTTTTTTTTCTTTATCGCTGTTTCCTTACTATACATACACTCTTTTTAATGTGTAGGCAACGGGTTGTTTTCAAAGTGAACGCTTGGCTCTGTTAGGTTTGTGAAAACGAGCTGTCGCGACATTTATCCTCAACCTCCAGCCCGGCAGTTTTTTTATGAATGTTTTTGTGATGTTGTACTTCGTAATTGACCTGAATACTAATTTTAATTTTAATCCTTAGCAAACCTTTTTACTTTATCACTCGTTATTACATTTGAATTTGTCGCCAAATAGCTTATTTTATTTAAATTACTAAAATAATGTTTAAAACACATTTTAATAATTAGCTTAGTATCCTATTTATTTTTATAAAATTCGTAATTTAAGAGGCTTATTCTTATAATTTTATTCAATAAATAACACAATCGTATAATAGCTTATTGAAAGCAGATATTTTGCGCTATCAATAAGTTATTGAAACCATTCGTATGAAACAAAGTTGATTATTGAATTGGAAAATAAAACTTTTCGTAAAAAGCAATCAAACGTGGCACTCAGCTTTTTTTGCAAAAACAAATTGACGGAATGAATTCAAGTGAACTGTGTGCTTTATTATTTGTTAAAATCAGTTCATTTCACTTGTAGATAGAAATTGATAGAATATCGCCTCATCAATTTTAATTGAAAATCAATTTTGAATTTCAGGTTTTATTCTGTCATTATTCATTTTATTAATTCGTTTTGAAATTAGTATCGTAATTCATCTAATTAATTCCGCGCCTTGTTACATTGACACGGATATTTCTACTTTGATTTATTACTGTTTATTAGAATAGACAGTCTAATATTTTATATCCTGAATAACATGAGTGCTTTTGAATTATTAATTTTTATAAATCTACCAAAAAAATACGGATAAACTTATTTGGATCAGCAATTGCTGAAATAAACATAGTCATTTGACAGCTGGCCTAGAATCAGCTGATCAAAAATATAGTTATGACCACGTGATCACATCCGAAATATATTTATAATATACGTATATGTTTACGTCGCTTGTTCGGGTGCGGTGTACGCTAGATACGCGGCTTCTAAATACGAAAATAACACAAGCGATGCCAACTTGGCGTACACATTATTATGTGTGACAGTATGATGCCGTGTTGATTCCAGGCTGATCCCATATCTCGAAGACTTGCAGCTTTATGCTCATCAGTCACAAGTCTACCCCACTTTTTACAGCGCAAATATTTTTCTCTTTTGTGTTTTGTTACTTCGCGCTTGAGTGATTTTGATACCTGATTTTAACTGTAACGTAAACGAAACCCATAACGCAGAAAATGAAATACTTTGAATTGAGGTTGCATAAGAAGCTTCCTGTTTTATTTATAAATGCAGTTTTCGCAATCGATTACTGTTATTATAGTAAAAACGCGTAGTAATTTCGTGAAAGTTGTGTGATAGGCAGAATTTTTTTAATAAATTTGATAAATTTGACAAAAATCGTAATATTTCATCGCCAGTTTATTCCTATAATTATGTGAGACTAACGTTCTATATTTAGTGTAATAGAGACGAATTTATCGTTCCCGAAATAAAGTAATAGCATTTCGAAAGGATTTTATAAATAATTCAATTTGTTAGTTAACTTGATGTGTGCGCTGTTCGCGTAGCTTGCATTATTATTATTATTTACTATATGCAAACTTCAAATCAAAATTAGATTTATCGTTATAATTTGCAAACATTTACTTTACGAATACATCTATTTGTTAGCGTATAAATTTAAGGTGCACCATAGATATAAATTATACAGAAATTACGAGAATTGCTTTCCAAATACAAATACGCCAGTATTAATTGATATAAGAATATTAATTCAGCACCATTTCTAAATTGATTTTATAATACCTACAGAATATTTAATTGAAAATTATTGGCGTGAAATATATGTTATAAAAAAGCTTGGAAGTTTGATTTCATAAACAAAACTAATCACTTGTATATCTATAATGTTAGAAGCAAAGTGAAATGAATGTAAACAAAGTTATCAAAACTATGAAACAACAAGAAAACACAACGATTATAATTAATTTCATTTCGGAGATAAGGGCGACGTAAACTTTCGAAAGTTACGAGTTATTTATAAAAAAGTTCCGGATAATAGAGATTGTGTTCGCTTAACATTAATTATGAAATTCTTTCAAATGAAACACAACTGTCTTGTAAGAAAAAATGTCTCAACTCATTTATGCAAATTTCCAAGTGAAAAAATTAACAGAAAATTAAAATTATCATTTTCACTTTTGCTGTGCACGAGAAATATTCTCAGCGCTCTAGAGTAGCATTTGTTTCCTAATTGTATTACGCTTAAGACAATACAACAAGGGTGTCTTGTAATTCCATTTGATATGAATGTGTACCTTACAATACAATACAAGTGAAGCGAGTTATCTCTCCAAGAATAATTTAATTGTTAAGAAGATGTTCGTGATTATATTTGTATCTGTATTTTAGAATAAATGTTTTATTATAATACCTTCTGTACAGATTTATACATTATATGTAATATCATTTAAGATAATTTGTATTGTTTAATATTTAAGCTCTAATCTTCTGAAAATCATACCCTTTCTCACAACACTACCAAATTTAGTTTTTGGTGCCATACATATATATATATATATATTTTATTCAAAGCATCAATCAGATATTCAATTGTACAAATCTTGTATTACAATTGCGGAAATGATGTTATTTGATAAGTATCTTATAGTTTTAATCTTACGCCCTCATTCGGTATTTTTTAATTTCCTCTGCATCACATTCCTGTTTTGTTGAAAATCATAAAAGGAAGAATATCAACGCTTTAGCGGGTGTTCGTAGTACATGTATAAGGTAGTTGCAATTGCGAGAATAGAGCAGGTATATGCGAGCGGTTACCATACTTGAGCGTTTCGTGTCTCTGGTTACTGTTATTGTTGTGGAATCACAAATATGCAACTGCATTTACCAACCATAGTTTCGTGGTAGACAGGCGCATTTATATACATAGAAAAGTATGTTCAAGGAAATCTTCAATAATGCATGGTCGTTTGTATCTTTTACTCTATCTGCTGTACATATTCTTGTATGTATATAATATCTAGTGGAATATGCAACTAGGATGCATTTCCGTTTTACGGTACTTTGTAAATATGGACGATCTTTCCGGTTCAACATAATTTGTCGTTGGTAAAACCACGTTTTCTTTTATTTTCATCCCTGAAAATCATTCCAGGAAAATTAATGATTACTTAATATTTACATTTTAAAAACTTCAATTTATAAATGTTGACAGACCACTATTAGGCATAGAAGACCTTATATTTCAGACGCAAAAAATATCGAAATCAGTCATCTTTAAAATAAACTGGGACAGACATTTGCAAATTTGTTTTACTTTGGAAAAAAACAATAATTAAAGCTGATTTTACAACTGCGAATGAAAACAGAAGCAATCAAAATACACCAATATTTGTCACGCAGTAAATTGAAGGGCACAAAGTAATTATAGTGAACATATGCATGAATCGATAGTACGCCAATTCAAATATGTTTCTTTAATAGTTGGAGGTTATTAGCACAATCCAATATTGAAATTTTCTGTAGCGGAAATAGATCGGGTATAATTGAGTTTAGCAATATAATACGATTTAACCCATTTGTAATATTATTACTGGTCGAATTTATAATTATCTCTGACTTCAATTAACTAGCATAGAATGTCTAGATATGATTGTTCTTTGTAAACAAAAATTCGTATTTTTTGTAAGAGTTATTTGAATTAAATACGCTTTCATTATGAGTGGTATTGGCGAATGCGTATACCATTCGCAGTTCCTCCTAGCAAGAATCTCAAGTCTTGGTCTCCCAGGTATAATTCAATATCGTTCTGGGCGCCGTGGCACGCAAACACATTACGAAAGAGTTGTATTTTCATTTCGGAAGAAACGCAAGGCGATTACCAACCGCGTACATGCGAATCAGCTTAACGGCAACGGATTTGGCTTAAGAGTGATTTGCCCCGACAAACAGAGATCTCTTTCCGGCAGTGGCGCGCACGCGTGCACCGTACATTTCCTACATCTTAGTCTCGTTTCATTTAATTGGGTTTTCGCCCGCGGTGTCTTAATTATTAATTAAAAATCTAACTACGAGCCACGGCACGATTTTACAACAACTCGTAGCGGGGAGCACGTTCTATTGTCTCCGAAAATATTGATGGAACATTGGAAAATATTTTCACTAAGTTATTTCGGTCGCGAACGCCCATTAGATATCCGCAGTAGGAGACGGCGTTCCTGCAGGAGCTGAAGGCGTCGTTTATTGCGGATTGAGGAATGCGTCCGCTGCCAGCTACCAACCATATTCCCATACCCAACACGTCACTAGCTTTGCCTGCTTGAGAGACCATTTTTACTTTATTTCATGGTCAAACATTCTTTGGATTGGTTTATAACCCACATTTATTTTATTTATTTAGCTTCTACTAAAGAGTTTTAAAGAGGGTAACGGGATAACTAAGACAATCGGCCCCGGAAGGATTTCGGTTTGTGAGTGTTTTTATCCTGTTAATGACATTATAAAACCATGACTCAAATAGTAATTGACATAGCTTATTCCGCTTTCCCCTTTAATAAAGAAAAATACTTGCATAATCGTAATTCTAATAACTTATATTTTCGTACAATGAAATATATATTCGCTGAAATGTCTCTTACAGTATATTGACTTTCAAAAAAAGTTTCATTTGGTGACTGTATCCTGGAATACAATAAAACTTTATTTGAAACGAGGTAAATTAATGAATTGTTAACTGCTTCGTGACCCCGTTCAAATCTCGGCTCACAATTGTTAAATATTAATTACGACTTTAGGAACAAATTTAAAACATAATGATTTATTCTTCTTCAGTCAAGTTTACTCAAATTATTTATACTTGCTATACAAAGCAACGTTTTATATACTCTCAAGACAGACGGGTTTAAAGTCGATAAAAAAGATGTCTTCCAGTTCTATTAAAATCGTTATTTTACTGAAGCGTTCATATGACCAGTTGCTTCTGCTCTGAATATTTAAGCAATTTTAATTCACGCTTCATTCGCTTTCTCTCAATTGACCGCACGTGATAACGGTCAACTGTAGTGCACATTAGCCAAAAGAGAAAATAGCGTCCGGATTTAAAGTATAACTAGAAAAATCTCACGTTTTGCTTATCTAAATATTACTCAACAAGGATTTATCACTAGGATGTATGTTTTGTTGTAAACTTTTCTATTATTATTTCTTTTCACCCCAGATGAAATATTCTGGTTTTGCTTTAACGAATCCCGGTATTTTCCACTTTTTTCATTTGTTTTTTTCTACGCTGTGAAACATTGATTTTGTTTTATTTCATTGTTTCTATTTAGAAACTGAAATAAATGAAATGTTCTTGTTTGAGTAAATATGCTATACGGTATTATTTCACGCATTCTTTATTGCAAACGTGTTTCCTATAAAATGAATTGGAAAATAATAATATTCCTTGCACTCAACTTTTAAAATTTATACACCAATCGATTGCATATTAAACCACACTCATGTCATCAAATTTCTTATATAACACTGATGTATTCCATTTTCTTTCCACGTCAAATATCATGTCAAGGTCAAGTCGCAACTCTCATAGGATATAAATAGTAAAATAGACCAAACCGTTGGAGAATATTGCTAGTAATTTTATTTTTAAAAGCAATAATCAATCAGTGAATAATTTAAAACCACACTCCTCTCTTTAAGCATCTATTTATAGTTCTTACCAAGATGCTTTTCTTTCGTCAATAAAGATAAAATATGTTTGTAATTACGAATTAGGTCTGCATTAATTTACTATTATAATAAATGCCAAAGCTCTAAGATGTTATACATAATAAGGCAAGCAAATTCAAAACATATTTTTCTTTTGCTTGCTTCTTAAGCAGTCAAATCACGATGTTGACTACATTCATTATATTTTTTTGTAAATTTATTTTTCATTTCTTTCATTTTAAGTTCGTCCTGTTATGCTCCCCCAAAATAATTGACACGCCGAAAGAAAAATTAAAATTGTCGAGTAGGAGTGTCCTTAACGTATTTTATGTGTCCATAAAAATCTAGGTTGCTTTATTTAGAGAAATAAATTTTATTATAACGATAAAAACGCTGAACAACCAATCATCAAGTAAATCAAATTAATCATGACTACTTTTATGAGAGTTATATTTAGTTTTGATATTGTGTATATCTGCGTAAATATTTACTAACTTTTGAAGTGCAGTTAATATAGTTTTACATAGTTCGTTTTATGATATTCCGTATATGTATATCATCGCAAATACTGTTTATAGTTTCAAGAAAACATTGAGAATAATTGCATTATATATTAAATTGGAGAAAAAAACAAATGTTTACAAAATGACACAATTGTGCTTTAAAGAAATATGCATTAGTAAATAATCAAGAATATAATTATTTTTAAAGCTCATAAAGGACCTGAGCTTAAATTTGGTTTAACTTCATTACATACATTTCAAGCATTTATTAGTAATGGCCAAATCGTAAGTATATCACGGATATTAAGGCTGGGTTCTTAAAATTATGACTTGGATATAAATTCTTTGTTATTATAAATTATTTCATTCATTCGGCATTTTTAATTTTATGGAACACTACATAGAGTGTTTACAAACAATTTAAATGAGTGAAGCTTAAATTTATAGTATGTGTCCACCGTTACGAAAACTGAGGTAATTTATTAAAATAAATAAATTTCTGAAATCTTGGTCATGAGTCAAAGACAGACTTGAATATTCATCTCCAGCTGCGTAAAATGGTCTCTTATCAATTCTGTCGTCTACGTTGTTGAAGTTAGCGATAAATAAAATTTCTTTCTTTTTCCCTTTGTCATTTTAATCACAAACAAGAAAGGACGTGCTTGCACGGCAGTGAGATGAAATTAAGCGAGCAGCGTCGCACGAATATGGACGACGTCTATAAAATTTCCGTAAGAATTTCAAAACGTGTAAACATGACGATACATACATTTTCCGCGGGCGACAGCGCTCGGTGAGCCCGGGTGCGGTGTCGTTCATTCCGGGTCCCACGACGACAGCGACAGCGACGCCGCGCCGGTCGCGAGCAGAGTCAACGTCTAGCTACACGTGTTGGCATAATGAAATTTCACTGTCTTTTTATTTATGCCCAATTTAATCGCGCTCCATGGGACCACGAGGTTATAACAAACGTTCAGCGTCTGTTTCGCTTTTGCACTGGAATTAAGAATTCTTTCTCGTTTACTTTCTTAGACGACACCAAATCTCGAGAGGAAGAGAGCGAGAGAGCTTTTGCCTTGAGTTCCCTATGAGAATATATGTTTCAACTGTTTTAAAAAGCAATTTGGTACTTGCAACTACGTCACAATCGACATTCACCTAAAGGCAAAACAAAACTAAACATTTCAGTTAAACGATCAATAAATATAAATATTTTATATAGTATATAGAGCTTTTGCACAGAAGCTAATGTAAATGAAGATTTGGCCAACTGTGTGAGATTAGATGAATTATTTTGTAGAACTTAAATTCTATATAAAAATAATTTAATCTATATGGAACAAGAATAAATAAAAGGAGATCATTCTAAGCAATATTTTTTATAATAGTGCGTGATAAAATTTTATTTTTTGATAAAAAAAAAATAGAAGGTTGACAGAGACAATAGTGTCGAGCTTCGGACATTGCTTGGAGCAGACAGACTGGGCGCCATCAGTCAAGAGCCTTTTGACACCGGGTAATAATTACAACGGGGACTTTCTTTGCAGCGATCCATTCTCATCCATTTGTCAGTAGCCATTCTTTTTCGCTGTTTTATCAGGCTGCCGCTGTGTCTGCGCGTAGGGACCCTAATCACTCATGTTAATCATAAGTTTTGCGCATGCGTTGCACACACAAAACAATCCACTCTCGTTCTCTTTTATGAGCTGTACGACGAACAATAGACTAAAATATTAATAACAACCAGCAATGTAGCTAGGTTCAACATATAAACTTCACTTTTAAACAAATAAAGGAAATTAAATCATATATTCTGTTATTTATTTATCGTCTAATTGCAGTTTTTAATTAATTATTAATCGTTGTATGTGAATCTTAATATTTACTAAATAGTAACCAAACGTTGGAGATGATGTAGTCTTTATGGAAAATAAAAAAATATTCCAGAACACAATATTTCTTCTATACGAAAATCAAAGAATATTATCAATTGTGTCATTGAAAAAAAGTTTGATTTTCCTCTTCATCTTATTTTATTCTTCAGTGAACAAATACTCTGTAATATTTACGAAATATTTATTGAAACTGGTAAAGATATACCTATACGAAAAAAGCTCTTCCGAAATTCATTCGTCGACTTTCTTATTTTTAATTTCTGATAGCCGTCATTAAAAGCAAGTTTATTGAGTTTTTCAGTCGTCGTAAAAGTTCCATTATAAAAGTTTTGGGCAAACCACGTGACATGGCTTCTGAACTTTTAATAATATTGGCATCCGTTGGTCAGGCGATGTAATTTCCCGCAGCTCCAACTAACCATATACCGTAAACGTATCCTGACGCGGCACTGGCGTCACAAAGTACCCATCTTCTAAGTCTGCAAATCCGATTACAGACCGTTGCACCTATTGGAGTATCTTCGCTCTATTGTATACTTCAATGAGTACACTAACTTTATACTAAGATCAGCATAGAATTTGATACATTGTAAAGCCCAACTAGTTGCTTAGATTGGCAAAATAAACCAAAGAGCATATAACTCTATATACAGATTGTATCCTTAGTTATATAGTCTATATCAATGAGGATTCTAGATTTTATCAATGGGAAATGGAGATTTGTTTTCCTGTAATTTTTATCACATTGCACTATTGATTATTGGATAATTCTCTCAAAAACTTGAAGTTTTCTCTCAACGGATATTGGTATTTTCAGTCAAAATCAAAGTTGAATCAACTATAAGCTCCACTATGCATCCGGTGAAATTCACTGATTCAATCCGGTTCAGTACATCGTCTTTGATATTAGACCAAGCTTATATACCTACTTGGAGAGTGTGCGTTCTATAGATAGGAAAGACTTGGAAGATGACACCGAAACGACCCGTTCCCGATTTAGAAACTAAACTGTCAGTTCTCGGAAAGCCGCTAATTCTATATCTCACATTGCCGCTGCATGTTTTGTTCTCTACTGCCAGTCAAATAGACATCGGTCTGAAATACTAGAGTTATTCATTCCGAATTGTCACAGTTAGACAATCTTTGAACTTTTTTTTTATACGTAGAACAAAAATCATTAGCCTGAAATATTTCATTTCGAAAACGGAAATGCACTGAATATTTGCATCTATTTATAAAAAGTGATATTGATGAACAATTTGAACATTCTTTAACCAATTTCACTTGTTTTATTATATATATATATATATATATATATATATATATATATATATATATATATATATATGTATATATACATATATATATATATATATATATATATATATATATATATACATATATACATATATACATATATATATATATATATATATATATATATATATATATATATAAACGCTGATATCTTTCTGCATTGGTTTGTACTGGTATAGCCGTAGTGCTTCTCACCAATTTACAGAGCAGTAATTTTCTTCCGAAACAAAATATCGAACTAAAAGTATAAAGTGATTATCCGTGAAAGTTTTTATATAGCAAAAAGTAATATTGAAAATTCATATTTCAACATGAACAATTTTCGCATTCTTGAATAAATTTTGACCATTTTAACTTTATTTCTGTTAGTAAACTGCAAATTGTTCGACCCGACATGCTTGTTGATACAAAAAGAGTAAAATAATTTGATTCTGTTCGAAAAACAAACTCGAGAATACTTGAATAAATTCCATCTTTGACCAGACAATTATTTTATTTATGGTCAATTCTTGAAAATAAAGATATAATTTTTGTTTCAATTACTATGGCAGATATAACTTACATACATTAAATTTGGTCTGGATTGAGAAATAATAACGTAATTATCTTAAAATATTTTTTTAAGGAACGCGTAATACAAAAATGTATCAAGTTTCTTGGTTATATAAAGTTTAATAATGCGATGAAAAGATATTGAAATTTTACATATTTTGCAAAAGTCACGCTGTAAAATATTAATAATAGTAGGAAAGAGGGATTTTTTTGGTGGTGAAGCCAGCAGCTGAGAATACTCAAGTCTTTAGACTAATTACAACTTTTTTCACAAAGCAAATAGAATTTAATTAAACTTCATGTCGTGGCCAACGCGATGTTTCTTATTTTATCAATTATTTTCGTGTAGCAGTGTTTCAAAAAGCAAAAAAAATTCATCACAACACAAAATTTCGCATCTCACTCACATTACAACTAAAGCACATACAATACGCGCCACCCATCCTGGTACACACAGACATACATTTTTTTCTCTCGTTTTCTCTGAAATATGAACACAACCACTTTTTTTTTCAAGTGGTTCATGGTAATATAAAAATATGGAAAAACTGGAAAAGAATGTCTACAGTTCGTAGATGAACGCACGGGCAGTTCTAAATTTTGCAGCCGTACATTTTTTATTGCTTTGGTTTTTTTACGAGGTCATCGCGTGAACTCTCAGGTAAATAAACAAATTGTTTTATTAACTAGAGCGTAAATTCCTTTGATTACTGCCTATACCTCTCACGCATACCCCTCTCCTCTTGATAAAGTATACAATGGATTTTTCTTTGTCTTTCAACATTTTTTTCTATTTAACACTTTTCAGTTTAGTTACATAGTAATTGAATATTTTACTTTGTTTTCTTGAAATATTTAATAATATAATTTTAACTTGATAAATGCTTTGTATTTATTAAAATTCTCAATATTAATTACACCTGATATTTCAGAGGGATTTATTATAAATAAAATTTTGTTATTACATAATTATTACAATGATGAATGGTAATTTTGCTATATTATCCTCATATTTAGTGAAATTTCTAAAATGTATTTAGAATTGACTTTTTGTCTTAGTAATAATTTATTTGATTAACAATGTCACAAGTTTGATCATATGGAAAATATACCGGACTAAATTGTGTGTTAAACTGTCATCATCATCAGTGCAGTTAATATTTCGACACTTTACCGACAGCAAGTTTGCGAGCACTGTGTTTGGAGTGGCGTATATGTATAGTGCATGCACAACGTACCGAGATCCATCTTCGGTCGACTGAATCTATTTTCCGCCCGTCAATAAATAATAATGTGCTTAAAACTTCTCTGCACCTCGTTGTTGAAGCTAGGTCCCATAAAGGGAACCGGCAAAATGGGCACACATACATAGGTGGCGTCATATACGTTTTGCAAGCAGCACGTTTACCCATTTCCAGTCCTGTTTCCGGTTTCACAGACGTGCAGGGATAGATTCATTTTCCCGTCACACACATACTCATGCATATGTACACATATACTTGTTCATTTCTCTTAAATACACATTCGTTCACATTCCGGTACTAATATGGGGTGAACAACCTTAAGTGAAATAGTGATTGAAAAAGTCATTAACTTTTAGGCGTACTACACTATATACATATATATATATATATATATATATATATATATATATATATATATATATATATATATATATTCATAGTAATTTAGCACACAATTACAATAGTAATTAAATTGTTTGATAGAATTGATGAATTTATAGAAATAGATAATCAAAATCGATTTAATGGTAAATAATAAATCGAAGATAAACTCAGAAATAATTTAGCAGTAAAAAGTTTGAAGTTCGTTAGCGTTTTATTTTAATAAAGTTTTTCATATAAATCACGCGCTCTTTTGAGATAGTACTGTAAGGTATATTACTATATACCCCCCAAGCAAGAGGTATGTACATACACACATACATACATACATACATACATAAGACGTATGGTATGACAGAAGTTGAATGTATGTGTTTCGCGGTGTACAATTTATCTGGTGCACCATTACACGTAATGGGCCGGCAGTTGTCATAAGCCACACGTTAGTCCATGATAAAATAACGGCTGTCACCAGCGACAGAAACGTTCGCGCGACGCGTTCACACAAATACGCGAAATGGCAGAAGAAAGTGATGTTAGCCACTCGGCGTCCTCCTCCAACACCACTCGTCGTTGGCGCCAACAAATTTCGCAAAACACGGATATTTATCGCTCGAACTTAACCTTTTCATAGTTTCTCGATTCTTTTCTCGAGTGCGTGTTACAAATGAATTGTATATATATGATGAATCGAAGCACAAGGCAATGGGCCACTTGGATATTAAAGAATCAATTTCTGAACTTTAAAAAATCCAGTTTTTCAACTTGCTTTTTATTATTATTGTCTAACAATTTTTTTTTATATATATATATTAAACTTTAATTTTCTATTTGTGCCAGACATTTTATAGGTAACAGATTTAGTAAAAACTATAGACTATTACGGTTTGAAAATCGTTCAAAATAAGAACATATTTCTATATCCTTATGTTGCTTAAAGTTTTTTCATATTTTTACCGAGTGCAACAATGCGATTTAACGAGAACTTCAATGCATCATTACTGCATAAGGTTGGAAGAATCTTGATTTAAGTCTATTATCAATATTCTGCAATCACATTCACACAGTATGCAAATGTAATTCTCTTGAGGTCATATTTTATATTCAAATTGTACATACTGTGCCACATACACAAGAACTCTTTTCATAAAATAATAATTCAATTTTATATGTAAGAATAGCAATATTACATTAAACATTTTCAGAACTTTTCTGAGTATTAATATATAATTATTATTCTATATATATATATATATATATATATATATTTTCTCAAATATAGAAATATGTAATTAATTTCGATATTAGCAAAACCGTATAAATGTTTGAATGGTTAAATATATAATTTAACTTATATTTAGGTATATATAAAAATAATTTATAATTTAGTGTAAATAAATGTGATTGCGTTGCTTATGTGGCAGTTACGCCATTGAAGGCCACGTTGGCTTAGCGCCATCCACGTGTCAAACATGAAAATCAAAACTCGATTACGTAATAGTATCTAAATAGTGACACGAATCTTTAATTAATTTTGCTAATTAAGTTTTTAATGTAATTGTAGTAATAGCGATAATTTAAAAGGGTTCAGTTGTTATTAACAATTCAATCAACGTATTAATAATTTCTAGTAAAAAATGATGAACTTCCGACCGTAATAAAAAAACTATTGTTTACCTTACGTTTTTATCGTCTTATGCAAATTCGACCCTCGTTGTTTTTGTGTTTTCTCATGTTTTATGCAAAACTTTTTATACACCTCACAGCATTATAAAGTAGAAACAAATTAGCATGATGCTGTTTCTTGTTTCAAATTGAGATCAAAATACAATCGAATTACGTGAAAATATGTTTAAAGTATGCAAAAATCTTCAATATCGACCGATTAACATATTATTATAGAAGGATTAGCAATTGCGGAATTATTTAAATATGATTTAGTGCTTATAAATTCGAAATATATACTGATTAATTTTACTAATTAATACACCCCTTCAACATGAAATTTAATAAAATTGATATTATCAACAAGCAAATTGAGGGCACGTCATCATGATCATGCTAATATATGCGAGTCGAGATGCCTCATAATTAAGTATCGCTTGTCTTATGTGAATAGCAAGATGGCGACCAAGGAGGGGCTGACTTCAGTGTCCTGTATGTGTGAGGCTAAATATAGCTAGGTCGTGGTCCGCATATATGTCTAGAGCTTTTGTTGACTAGTCTCTGAGGTCTTGGTTGTTCTAACTTTAACGGAAGCGGTTGCTCGTCAATTCACGACGTGTATATGCGACAGAGGCGCCTCGCACGTTATATTAATTCTTGTCATGATTCTACCAAAATTATTAATGGAATCAACACAATAGACTGACAAAAGGATTATAAGTATTTGATTACAACAAAAACTCCATGTTATAGAAAGAATTTAGGTAGACTGTGATATTTGTTATTATTTTCATCACACCACCGGCGATAGGTAGCTTCGTGATTGTGTACTGTCAAACTATTACTTATTTAGTAGTTCTACCCTTAATGGAATAAACACACCTTAATAAAATATATATTTTGAGTGTATGGTAGAAGATACGCTACGCGTAACGTTCTTCATATGAGCGCAGACACTGGCCTGTGTAACTTAACGTACACCCCTTGTGGTTTGTTTCTAAGACCACGAACGCAATAACCGTGCATTTAAACCGGCTACCCTTGCTCTCGCGCTAGTGTCTACCGTTTATGAATTTTAACTGAGCTATGGGGAATCATTCTAGACCGAAATGAAACAAGTACGTGCTTAAGAAATTGAGCGTTAACGTGCGCAATTTTCGCGTTTCCTCTTAACGTAATAACTCTGTTTTCACGATTTAAATACTTTTTTCCGGTGATAATATGTTTGAAATTATATTTTACTATAGACAATCATAAAATATTTTAGTACCAAGTACTCTTCTATTTCTGTACACGTCCTTCAGTAAGCTTTATGAAAAATGTACACCAGTGCAATTATATTTTACTTATATAAATGCGAAACATATATTTTTTTTTCGTATTTACCTCTACGAAGGATTACATATAAAACCTTTCATAAATTTGTTTGTTTTTTAAAAATAACTAATGGAAAAATAATACCATATTAATACGATTTTATATTTCAAAATTATTTTTTCATTTTTATTTTTTTTTCTAGTCGGTAATATAAACATTAAATAACACAATTTACGTTGTGATTTCATCCTATATGCTATTTTGCAGAAAGTAACACTTATTTGAGCTTTTAGTAAACGGGAAAAATGAATACATAATATTTTATGATTATAAATTAAATATCAATAAATTTGTATAAATGGCAGTTATGTCTATATTGAAAATATTATTGCATAACTATTAATCTATTTCGGAACAAATTTATAGCATACTCAGTCAATAGAAACTGTATAGTTTCTTGAACATATACTAAAATGTATGTTTACACATATTTGTCGCTGATTTATTTGCAACCAGTGAGAATCGAATGTGATTCATGATACAAAACTTCAATCGTTAAATCTAGTAGGTATATAAATAACTGTCGCATATTTCTGAGACGTAAATTGCGAACATGATGTTTATTGTTTTGAACCAAATAAACAGTGGACTTCTGCATTTATGTGGTCATATAAAAAAATATATTACACTGCTGAGATGATCTCGAAGAAGTTTGGATATATTTCTTATGGATAGTAAATATTAAAAAACTTTTTGAATCTTATCCCTCACCAATCCATCATTCTCTCAAATATTTATCTACTATTGTAATCCAAAACAAACTTCAAAACTTAACCCTAGGCGATTGTATACCTATATAAAATATCTGGAACAGAAATTTATTTAATCAAAATCTACAAAAAATGTTTTTTGTTACTTTATTAATTATTTGGGGTACACAAACAAATGTCCAGTTCAAAGTAAATGGTATTTTTTTAAGAACGCATACTTTTCAGTTGACAAGATAAAATTAATTAATTTTCCAAATGTCACTGGTTTTGCTTTTAAGAGTTTCAAATAAAATAAAGTCACTAATATTCGTTAATTCCTACGTAGCGTTTATTTAACAATGATGAATAACTCCAGTACATTTCGTTAAAATGATATAAATGACCGGATTTAACCGTTAAAATGAATAATGTAATCCAGAAACTCGAAAGGTATATATTTATTTTTATATAAACAAAGAAGAAATATGTCTGCAGCAGCCAAGGTTTTTTTGTATGTGAAGGAATTTTTAAATCGTTAGTTTCACGTCTCTCGACAGTCCGAAGCTCAACAACAATTAATTAAAATACAAATATCGCCGCCTGTTTTATTCATTATTCAATAATACATTTTCGTTGGTTACACTTGTCCGGTAATAGGGTTGGAAAAGATTTCTTCGTTTTCACATTTGAATCGCATCGTTTTCCTACTGTTTTCCGTAATGTTAGTAACGTCTTCTTTTTCTAGATTCATTAGCCTTCTTTTTACCAAGCATTGCCTCTTTTTAACTCGTTTCTTTGTAACTACACCAGTTTATACAAAAGTTTACTTAGATAAAGGAAACAATTTGGTTGGAGAATGTTCGTTTAATCTGTTCTAGTATACGTTTTCAACGACAAATAAAAATTATTTGTTCTTCTTCCAGTTCACTTCATTATAGGATAAATACTTTAAAAAAAGGTCAAAATATAATAGGTTCACAAAATAAAACATATATACGTATTAGCTTAATATGTTGTTATGTTTTATATTGTCGAATATATTTGGTAGACTTCTTTCTTGAGTTCAAAAACTTTTTAATAATGCTTCAATCATTGTGCAGAACACCACCTGCTTTTATTCGTGTGATGTACAGAATGCAGGAAGACTATTGTAAAGACCAACATATTTTGATGTTCAGATATGAATTGAAATATGCTCAGTCTTAATTTGAACTACAACCAGACAATTAATCCTAGATCTATTAGGAATACGCTGAATTCAAATTACTATTGTACATACACACATACATATATTGTATGCAATATATTGGTTTAAATTGAAATGACGTATATATAATCTTGCATGGCAATTAACATTTCAATCTTCTGGAAGAATGTAACTTTTGTTAAAGTGGCTCTAGTGATTTGAGAAGAAGTGTTAGCGTAGAGGTTAAAGTTAAACGATTTAGTGTTTAGTGCTTATCTAAACCGGTATGTACCGTTACATAAGCGAGTGTTCGCATATTTATTTCGGTAATAATAGTGACAAAGCGACGGCCATACGAACAGGATTATGTGTCTCGGTGCCGTTGCGAGAGGTCGAGTGAGATATTGCTTGCCGTGCATAATTGCGCGATTAATTATTTATTTTTAAAACGGCACCTGCACTAATCCACTCTGTAATCCGTTATGGGAGGAAAGGGGGGGGGGGTATTTGCGGAACGGTAGTGCATCCAAAATTACACGTGTCGACCGTATTTATCATGTGCTTCTTGCTGCTCCATAAACTGATGCTAACGTTCACATAATGACACCAGTGCATCTACTGCACTTTTGTTTATAATACCCAAGTTAATCTAAAAGGTGCTTTTGACACCATTTCTTATTTATATAGTTTTTGTTTTTCTGCATTTAATACATTTTTTAATAGAAGCAACATATGGTATTTTCTACCAAGATAGATAGGATAGAAAATAGGAAACTTTTATTTAATTATGATTATTCTATTTAAAATAATATACATGTTAATTCGAAAATGATAAATTATTATCAATGAAACGTACAAAAATGAGTAGCAAGACATATTATAAGGGTTTGTTACTACAAGCAGACACAGCTAATTGGAAACATAAATAGAATAATTGACTTATCGCAGATAAAGCTATTGAATGTGAAACGACAAGGACGACGTTTGTGCCTACAAGCGGCAGATGTTGTAATTGTCGCGTGTGCACTTAAGTCAACAGTGTGCTAGTTTTGGTGCTGTTAAAAATGTCATCAATGCTGAAATGTTCGCGATAAAAAAACGAAACTTCTTTTATATTTAATATACGGGTAACCACAGAAGCGAAAAAAGTGTCGCCTGCCGTAAATTAAATTCGTGGTAAAGTAAAGATAATATTTTGTTTGTGGAGGGTTCTCTGCAGCAAACGAAATTAATTTATCTTTCGCGAAATTTAAAATGCGGAATATTTCGACATTTATTTTTATAAATATAACCAAGAGAAAAATATTCATAAACCTGCTATTTTTGAAGTGTTTTCGCAATTCGGTATCAAACTATCCTATTTTGTTTAGGTATACAAATCGTTTTTATTTATTTAACAGATATGACGGTCATTTATGTTAATTAAAAATTGTTGTCGTGTAAAATAGCACAGCATGCAAATTAAAATATTTATTGATCAACACTCACAATAATTAAAAAATATCCACCAAAAACAAATGAGCGTCAGTGAAATATTAATATCCTAGACTGATATTTTGAAAGTTAAATATAACGTAAATCTAAATATTTTTAATACATTTATCACAAAATATATTTAAAAAAATAATAAAATAATTCTTACCCTCTCTGATGGGTGCGTAAATGTTCAGAAACAAACAATCTTCAGTCGAATTGGTGAGATACTGTGCAAGCCGTCTGAATTTCTTTTCTGACTCGGACGACATGTTCTTCAGGCTGGGCAATCGCTGCGGGCATACCGGCCCCATTTTGTCCGCAAATAATATGTTGGGCCAGGGTGGAGCACTGCCCGGCGGCATGAAGCGTAACTCACCGACGGGCGCCGCAGCATACGGTATTCCCAGGTATTGCTCGCAGCGGCGCGTACCGCCGCCTGATTCCACAACGATACCTTGTAGGATACCCTGTTTGATATGAATCGGCGGTTGGGTATACCTGTTCGGCATCGGACTGCGAACAAAAACAGATTTTTGTTAGGGACCATCATTATGTTAACATATAACGTTTTTTATCGAAAATCGAAACTCATTTAACGCTATTTTAAGAAAATATATTTCAAAATACAGTCACTAATATATTTATAGTAAAAAAGTTATAAATATATATATATATATAATTCTCTGAATAAAGTGCGATTCAATGATTTAAAATATATATTTAGAAAATGATGATCGTATCATGGATTTGATATTAAATTTAAATTCAGGCGTGTAAAATGTGTGAACTATATCAGTATGCAAAGTGTGATTACAAAGTTTCTGTACTCTGAAGCGCTATAGGCTAAAATGTCGAAGTAAAATTTATAGACCACATAATCCAACCTGTCGCCACCAGGTGCGCTTACTGTAACACAAATAGGGGAATAACGCATTTCAGTAGACAATTCCGTAGCTATTATACACTTCCGATAAGGATACAACCATTATAATACAATCGTATCACTACCTACTGCTATAATGTTAATGTAACATCGATTGTACTGAATTACTCAAATACACCAGTAATGCGTTCAATATACATATTATGATACACAATTTTCACAACCAATAGTACTGAAATGCGTACAACCAATATTCACCAGCATTTCGCCACCCACGCCTTTGAGACAATAATAAATAAATATATGGAATAATTTCATTTCTGATCAATGTTACATACGTTTATATCTTATTCGATTCTTGAGAAAATGTCGTATACTTCGATTTTCCTGCACTTAAAGTAGAATAGCGGAATTTTAAGACAGAAAATATTTTTTGGAATCTTCGATATATATTTTATTTTCTGCTCTTTTCAGAATTTCAAAACCCATATATGTAGCAAAAACTTTAAGAATAAATCTTGTTCTTATTTTTATCAAGATAACTCTAGCAAACAGATTTAACGAAGTCAACTCAATATCTTTAAAATCTATACCATTATATTATATATATATATATATATATATATATATATATATATATATATATATATATATATATATATATATAATATATAAAAAAATGCTGATCATAATCGAAAACAGAATAAATTGAGAAATATCATATATAGATTTGGAATGAATTGAATATTACGTTTACTGGTTCAATATGTACCTATTTTAGGTAATCAATCCATTTGAATAATCCATCCAATGCACACTGTCTGATTGGAGTGCTACGTATAATTTATTTATGTAATATATGCTATTACTGTTTAAACAATCGCACCGTGTTTTAAAACATGAATCAGAATTAGTTAACTATAATTACATTTAAAAAGCTTTCAATAAAACACCACACACAATTGACGTGTCGCGTGCATTTTTACAACAGTACCACGAAGTTTTTTGTAATTCAGAAATATACCATAAACAAGCAAAAACTTATTCGATTACATTATAGTTTTTAGAGTCTTTTCGAACAATCATTCATACCTGGTTTGTTAAAGTTGTACAAGAAAGTAACCATTTTGTTTAGTTTGTTTTTTATGCAACTCTAAGTAGTGGGGCCAATTTCTCTGAATGACATACTTTCTTTGAAAATTCATGCTCATTGCTAATTATTCAAAGAGTCTGTCATAAAGTAGACCTTTTAAGCCATTAGGCAAATTGACCATTCTGGTCAAGCCAACCGTCTTTTTTTGTCATCACATTAGCATTTTTCGTTATGCCCAGCATTGACTTGACATATAGTTTTTCTCGTTCTTCTAGAAAAACCTTCATTCAGTGGAACACAATAATCTTATCCTTTTAAGGGTCGATGAATAAATACATAAGCAAAACATCACACCATTTCTCATCAAATTACCGTGGACAATCATTTACATTAAAAATTATGAAATGGTCAATATAGTTGTTGATTAGTTTTGAGTATATACCAGAAACATATGTTTTATTTAAAGATCGATGTATGTATAAGACCTAAGTAATAATAAACGAATTCTTGTCTCTCAAACTAAGTACTTACTCCGTAATAGTTTCGTGTCGATTCATTAATAACGAACGAGTTGTATAACTGTACAACTCACGTTCCATACTAAATTCACTTGGTTGCTTATATATTTGAGTAAAACTTTGCCAGGAGAGACTTCGCGTGCTGAGACTTCCGAATAGATTTTAATTAAATGCTGTTCTGCTGCTATATTAGGAAAACTTTGTACATTTTTGTTAAAGTCGCATAAACAAGCCTATTATCATAATATAAACATCATCACATCATTATCGTTACAATTTACCTTCTTCAAACACGATTTACGCTTTATTTCATACCACAAAGTTTTCAAGTTATTCCGCAACAAAAACATATCAATAAATATGTATACAAAGCACAATTCCATAAAATAAATAATGAAGGCTGGACTTTAAAGTTTTTTTTTTTTGAATATATTTGGTATTTGTACCCAAATTAAAATACGAATTGGAGGATTGGATTATGTTGAAAGAACTGTTAATTATTAATAAGCACAGTCAAGGTCGAAACTTACTAAAATTCTGTTTTTAATTTTCGTCATATTTAATTTTGAAAAATTCGAATCATTCGAAAGTATAAATAAACTAAAAAGAATGCTGATCTAAATATAGATATTTAAAATATTATTTTTACATTTATCAATGCGCGAATATTCATGCGGAATCTGAATTATATAAATAAATACATATATAACTGTAATAGTTATAAAAGTGTTCTGAAATGCCAGAGGCACTAGAATAAATATGAGTACATTTTTATTTTTGATACACTCCACCTATAAATATAACTGATTAGAAAAAGTACCGCTGGTACGCTTCACGAACACTTACTGATACGCGATCTGAGAAGACTTTCTCTGCACGAAGCATATCTTTGGTACATAGAAATTCGAGAGTGAACACCAATAAAATTTTAAAGTGATTCAACTCTTCGCTTGAGCACGATTCAATTCGGTTTCTTTTACAAACTATAAAATTTCAGAGTGGCCATATCCACTACCCAAGTTAAATAGTAGATACATCGATATGACCTACTCTTTTCAAACATTGTCGTAGTATTCTCATTGCCACAATTGTTTCCTTTTGATTTACTTTGGTTTTTATTTTACATTTTTTTCTCTCTCTCTCTCACTTCTCTAAGAAAATGTACTGCATCTATGCACGCACGTAAAAATACTGCACTTGGCTGTAACACATTTCACGGTGAACGACTCTGAAAAGACTTACTGAACGATAGTTTGTTCTAAGCGAAGACTAGCTTTCAAATTTAAAATACTGCAATGTGAATTCTATATAAATACAAAGTCATACAAAACTTTTGTGTAATAGCCAACATATGTTCGTCTTTTCAACTGTCATATCTGAAGTTTTGGAATTTAATAAATAACAACTGTATGCAGAGTTGTCTAAATTAACGATGATTGACTCTATAAAATAAATTACTAAAAACGCTGTAATAACTATGGTATTTTTGTTATGAGGTGTTAATTAGAATGGTTTAGCAAATATATAAATAATGATTGGTAGTTTAGCTCAGACATAATTCTTGAGCTTCAATTATAAACAACTTTTGAAAACTTTAACCACAACGAATAATATATATCAATATCAAATTCATATAAATTTCAACGGTTTTAAACTACTTACAAACAAAGAGAGGAATCGGCGCTTTAAAAGCAGTAAGAAAAGTTGATAAAAGAATAATGCAGCTGCCTCGCAGTTCTAAATCAATTTTATATTTATGATCAGAAATTTTTCATTATCCATAAAAACTGTAGAACCCAATACGATTTATATACGTAGTTTCCTATTGATTATCCATAAATGACGTTTCTGTATCAAGAATTCCATCAATAACCAGAGTAAATTATTTTTTGATTAAATAGCATGAAAGCTTAGTGAAACACTTTTAATCTTGATTGTTTTCATCTTCTAATGCTTTATTTCATATCTTTACACAAGTATAATAATCGTGGAGGTTTTCGAAGTAGTAAATTAGTTGTTAGAGTAACTTACTTGTATCTGTAGTCCAAACGCGCGGAACATATTCCGGCTAGGGTCAACACAATTATCACCACTGGAAAAGCCATAACACCAATGCACACTTAAACACCACCACCACTACCAGCACTAGTAGATACACAATGAAATTATTGATTTCAGAACTTCATCCCATCTCTCTGGGGGAGAATATGTTTATGTTCTAACACATCTTAATCATACACACCACTTATCGACAAAACCGCACTCACACCACAACACGAACGTGTAAACACGTCAACACGTTATCTGGCACATCAACTAGTGCATGTATAACCGATCACTTCAGTCCTTATTCGTGTCGCTCAACGCGATCTTTTATTAAATAGGTCTCGACAGTTAAACTTTTTCATTTCGAATTAGAAGATATGTCTTTGGTTTTCTTTTTCGTTTAAGAGCTTTTCCGGAACATTTTTCATGGCACGCGCTTACTTTCGCTAAAGTTTTCCCTCTTTGTGATTCTTCAATTCACTTATAATCTGCTAAGTGTATTGAAGGCTCGGAAGCCACTGATCATGTGATGTGTTCTTAACGTCGCCGTCGCCGATTCCCAATCTATTTTTGACTACGCACAAATATTTCAGCAACGTTTGTCGTTGATTAGATGATGCTACGACTTCAAGTGCCAGAAATAGATGCAAAACATTTACACAACACACACACACACACACACAGTGACACTCATCTGCAACAGTGTAGTATTCAAATGGTTTTTCGGGACATTAACCGTTCAACTTTCTCCGCGTGGAATAGCTTCCAAATTTATCAATTCTTCACAAAAAACAGGAACATTCTTAGATATACTAAAATAACAACACCATCTCAGGAATTTTATTATTCAAATACTAGTGAATAGTTTGTATGAGCTATACGTTTTTCTGGAAAGAAGTTTCAATCCATTATCATCTTGGCAAATGTTGTGATGAATCATAGAAATATAATAGTGCAAGTCTGATAAATTTAAAATAGCCTCTATGCAATTTCAACACATATTGTCCATATGTGTGGAAAATACACATTGGAGAATAAAATATGAATAGTATAAATATAATTATCTAGAATCCGTAAGGGAATAAAGTATAATGTTATTTAATTTGTTAGAGTTATATCTGATAAAAACAGCATGATATATGCGTATGTAAATAATTAAGTTTGATTATTTTTTACGCTAAAATATAAATCATATTTTTATAGTCTAGTAGAGAAATTAGAATTCCAGAAGGAACGCGCCCGGCACCGACGTTGAATCATAAATTCTGCAGTCGATTTTTATTTTATTTTTTTCTAACTGGATGTAAATAATTACGGTTGCATTGCAGAATTTGTATTCGTCGTCAGTTGTGAAGCTGCACGATTGCACCGCGTCACTGGAGCGCCAGCGCACGATACGTCACGTTATTACTGTCAAGTTTTTACCGGTCGACGTGCATTCTTGCGGTAATGCATTCCTCCGCAAACCTTGCAAGTTATACTTTTTCATTTTTACAAGCTGCAATTCGTACTATCTTACATTTTTAGCTCGCTGTACGTAGTA
>JADQWA010000006.1:145414-181315 GCA_018344505.1 Nebria ingens riversi | reverse complement strand
TATATATATATATATACATATTAACAAATTCATTCAATAATTAAATTTAAAAAAAAAAACTACATTAGATATTATTTATTGTAGATTAATCGTAGACAAAATTGACAATAACAACGACGGCATGGTAACACAAGAAGAATTAAAAGACTGGATTCAATACACACAAAAACGCTACATTTTAGACGATGTAGACCGACAGTGGAAACAACACAATCCCGATGAGCAAACTACTATTCTTTGGGATGATTACCGTAAATTAGTATACGGATTTTTAGACGAAATGGATCCAAACGAAGCTGACCAAGATGAAGAAGGATTCTCCTACAAGAGCATGCTTCGCCGAGACCGCCGCCGTTGGTCAGTTGCTGACCAAAACAACGACGATTCCTTGACGAAAGAAGAATTTACCGCGTTCTTACATCCAGAAGAAACTGGACACATGCGCGACATCGTTGTTCTGGAGACTCTAGAAGACATCGACAAAGATAAAGATGGCAAAGTGTCGCTGAGAGAATACATTGGCGATATGTATCGGGGAGAAGAAGGAGATCCGGAGCCTGAATGGGTTAAGAATGAACGTGAACAGTTCACAACGTATCGCGATAAGGATGGAGATGGATTTATGGATGGGGAAGAAGTGAAGAATTGGATTATTCCACCGGATTTTGATCATGCTGAGGCGGAAGCTAGACATTTGATTTATGAAGCGGATTCGGATGCAGATCACCAGTTGACTAAAGATGAGATTCTGAATAAATATGACTTGTTTGTTGGGTCACAAGCTACTGATTTTGGCGAAGCACTTGCGCGCCATGATGAATTTTAATCTGCCTTTTGATGTTTAATTTAAATAGCATTTAAATAATAAAATTAAAATAAATCTATATGTTTAGGATACAAAATTATATTAAAATGCCATTTTGCTTTAAAATGCTATTTAAATTAAATTAAGAAATGATAAATAACTGGACTAATCATTTCATTTGGTTTAATTTACGCGGAAAGTTAACTATTACTTAAAATGCTTCCCAATAAATGTAATATATATATTCTCTATTTTCATGTCCAATATGTATATGTTACGTCTTTAAGTTTATTATTCCGTATTCATTTATTATTCCAATTTATTTCTATTTCCATTATTTGTACTGAATGTTATTATAAGTATGTGTTCATTTACCTTTTAGTTGGGAGTTGTAAATCTCATGCCAAATGTCTTCTTAAACTTCCAATGACTTTTATGTTAGTATTAAATATGATTGTGAATCTCTGGTGCTAATTGTATTGATCACCGTTTTTAACCAAATATAACTAGAGTTAAATAAAATGATTACTTATTACGAACTCCCTTCTATATCCACTTCACTTTTAAGGAATCCTTCTTGTTGGAAAGAAATGTGAGCCTGAAATTATTGTTAAATAGAGTAAATTGGCAAAATGAACAGTTGTTTTATTAATATTTATTTTAAAAACGAAGAACATTACAAATTAAACAATCTTCAGTACATTAAAAGATAAATTTAACATTTTCCAAAAATATTAAGAAGCTGAACTCTTCCCAGGGACCCTGAAATTACCACTCTGTTGTAAAAACAGACGGCATTACAATGAGATTTTAGGGATAAATATAAATATTTTTAGATTTATCTGTGTTTCCATTTTAAACAGTCAATTCTTTGATATTACGAAATTTCGGCACATTTAAAATTGTTTAAAAGGTAAAACATTTTCTTGCAGATACAATAGTAAAGTGTTTTTTTTTTGGTTTACATTGTCTTATTACTGTTATTATAAACATGACTTCAAAATGTATACGTTTTTATAATATATTCAACATTTGTATTTTTAATTTTTTTTTGCTTTAGTTTTTATTTTACAAAACAAAATATCTTATTACAATATTTTACAACAGCAAATTATTTTTACCTATGCCGAGAACCAATATATATATATATATATTTTTTGTTATTTTTGGAAAGAGGCAAGTGTGTTTGTTTTAGATAAGTGTGAAAACAGAGAAAATTGGAAAAGTCTCGCTACACCATTTACTCAAATGGCAATTTTTGATTGAGTTTTGAGCTATAGCAATAAGTGGTTCTCTGCATTATGGTTGTATAATGTATTTTTTTTTGTATAATTAATATATATATATATATATATATATATATATATATATATATATATATTAGAATTATTTTTCTTTAATTGATATACCATAGCTTTTAAACCACAGAAAGACACAAACGATTTATTCAGAAAGCACAATATCATCTGAAAGAATTATGACTGAGGAATCGTTGTGTCTTTAACACAAGAACATTCTGCAGTCAAGCAATATAACATTTAGTAAAATACAATTTTCCTACGTGTTCTAGGAGCAGTTATTATTATCAACCAGGCATTTAGCAATCTTAAAATACTAAAAATTCTTTGGAAAGATAACATACGTAACATTACTTTAAAAATGTATACTTTTTGTTTTTTTTTTGTTTTTTTAATTCGTTTAATATGACATGGACTAAGACACAGTGAATTTATTCGTTTTCATCTTCAATTATTATAATATAATGTAAATATGTTTTTATTTGACACAAATATATTTTGGTGTCTGCATATACCACTTTATAATCTCAACACACACACACACACATATATATATATATATATATCTATATATATATATATATATATATATATATATATATATATATATATATATATATATATATATATATATATATATATAACTACAGATGTTGTGATGGTCGATTGAGGAACCTCTGATATATATAATTAATAAAAACTACTGAGACAGATCACAAATAAAATGTGTGTGTGTTTACATGTATGATATTATTTTTGTGGTAATATTCAAAAAGGATTAATATGAATAAAAATTAAAGTTTCGCGGTTTTAATATTAATTCAATAATGTATATGATATGTAGACAGACAGATAGTTATCCGATAAGTCTAATGACGAAACGGATAAGCGAAAAAATGTATCCCCATCGTTTGTGATGAATATAATTTTTACGTTTTCTTTTCTTTTAATATTTGTACTTTAAAACTGACTAAAAAAAGGAGGAAATTCATAAGATAATATATTGGTTTGCCCACGAGCGTGTCTATATGCTGATATATACGTTCTACATTCGTTGAAACGTTCTATTAAAAGTAAGTTTGAATGTATGTTATAGCAACGAACGTTGAAGATATTTTGATGTATATACCCAACATTCATTGTAACGAAAGTTGAGGGGAAAAATTGATACATACTCAACATACGTTAAAATAACGTTGTTAATGGTAACGTTGAATAGATCAACGAATGTTGGGAGGAAACACTACTACAAACATTCTAACTAACATATATAACAAAAACTGTTTTGAACGCTGAAGAGTGACTATATATTTTGGAATGCAAGTTAGCGTGTGTTATTTCTCAGATTGCTAACCAAGTCAGTCAATCAAAATATATATATATATATATATATATATATATATATATAATATATATATATATATATATATATATATATATATATTTATATATGTATATATATTTTTTTTAAATATTATTTTTAATTTTTATTAAATATTGCACACAATCGCACGTCGTGACAACAAAATTCGGGCATAATTAATTATGTATAATTTTTTATTATGTGTATATATATAATTATAAAGAGCTCACAACCACGTTATATATTTATATATTAAATATATAATAAAATTTATTTATTTATTTTTTTGAATTTTTAATGGTCAAGCATTGATTGTCGCACCCACAATCAACAATGATGCACGCACCCGAAACACACCAAAAATGGGGAGGTAATGCCGGGAGAGCATCATCGAGTGCGAGTGGGGGTACGGGGCGGAGCACAACTGCTATTCCCGCAATAATTGTTAAGTGGTACGTCGGGAACGCACAAAAAAAAAAACTAACACTTGCTACACTTAAATATGTTTGCGTCCTGGAAACTAAAAACGCTACAAAATTAAATTAAAAAAACTACTTGGTATAGAAAATAATAAGCCTAAGCGAATTATGATAACGAATGAGGAATAATTAATGCATGAAAAAGGGGGATGATTGAATTAATAGGATGTGTGGAAGACAACATCCGCACCCCGGATCAGCCTATTGCGGCCGCCCCAACGTTATTTTATATAATTTATTATATTAAGATAAGAGAGAGTGGATGGAATGATGCAACAGTACACTTCTTCACTCCAATACTGACTGAAAAATACTTCGAAACTTATTGCTAGTGAATTTTGATGGGAGCTTATACAAATTTTCATTGTTAACAACAATAGTTTTAAAAACACGAAATTTTGTCTTTGTTGTGATCTTTTTCTGTGTTTTATAATATAATTCACTTTCAAAAATTTGTATATTACATTTTTATGGCAAAAAGTACTGGTATAGGAGTATCTAAAACGATTTGTACACATACTAAGATTGTGATTGTAAAAATCATCAAAAATCTATCACATTGTAATATATAAATTTCAGGGTAAATATTTGAAACAATTGGGACTATCAACAAAATCCTCTTTTCCAAACAAACAATTGATAAGTGTGCTAAAATTTATTGTGAATTTTCGGTGAAAAGAGAACGATGTTAAATTCGTACATTATATATATATATATTAAAAATTACTACGTCTAATTTTTTTGTTAGTTTATTTAAAATTTTCGTGAGCAGATACTATAGATTGATGTGTATCACTCTAGCAATTAATTGAATTAAAAATTACATATTAAAAAAAAATATTGATAAAATATATACATTAGTGTAAATAATATTATTTGGTAAAATAAATACGACTAAAAAATTTTTCTTTTCATTTTAAAAAAATCAGTTAATTTGTTGGTTTGAGATTTAAAACATCACATATAATTTCTTTTAAAGAACACGCACTTCATTGATAAAAGTGTATAAGATACAATGAATACAAACAATCTGGTATATATAGTTCTTAGTTATTTAAGATGAGAATTGTATGTATTTTTTTTTTTGTGTATTTTTTACTTCCTTTTTATCTCTATATTAATATACATATAATTTTTTAAAAACATTTGTGTCATGTAGCGGCGACCGCTGTAAACAAAGCGGGTCGAAATCCGCTACTCACAAAATAACAACGAGAGACTAAGGTCACAACTTATCCTGAAGATACTATTATCACAGGCATGGTTTTTTTTTAACCAATGGATACTTCGATAGCTCCACTGATACTTTTAAAAAGAAGATTTTTCACGCGCGCAATCATACAAAAAAATGCATTCAGAATATTGGTGTTTGTGATTTCGTACACGAAAATTGTCGTTGGAATAATTTTAATAATTTAGACTCACAACTTAGTGTTTATTTATCAAATCGCCAAGTTAGTACATCTAAATTATTAACTATTAAAAATTGATAATTTAATTAAAATATCTTAGAATTTGAATTTATTTGATATATAGATGATAAAATAGAAATTGCTAAACAGTTCATTCCAAAATAATTTTAACGTAAGAAAACTCATCGCAGCACCTTCACAAATGACTAATTATACTTCGACCGATTGTATTATTATAATTAATTAATAATAAAATCACAAATGTACCATACCACAAACTTGGGTTTAGTAAAATTATGATAAGGATTTGTTATTATTAATAACTATTATTAAGTGACACGAAGAGTAACGTAGCATATTTTTCTTAGGCTGATTGATTCTGATGAAAGACTGACAACATGTGTGTACTTTAGAACCCTAACTAATAAACCTACCTACCTACCTAACTAACTAACTAACTAACTAACTACGAAATTTAAAAAGAAAACTAAAATAAATGGCACGAAACTAAAAATGCGACAAACATACGTACATTTGGAGACGATTAAAAATTATTGTGTTTTGTAATTCTATAAAAAAGCTCACCTGAGAGAAAATTGAATCAATTTCTTTGTCACATTCACTCATTTCCTCCTCATTACCTAAATTCTAAACCTGATATTTAAATCAGGATTCTGAGATAGAAAACAAAACATTTCATTTTAAAAGTGCGTTAGTTGTTGACATCAATGAAAAATGTTATTTCCTTTAGAATGTTTTTAAGATTTAGATAATGAGGAATAACTTATAAAATACGTAAAATTTCGATTTGTGCTCCACAAACAATAAAAACAATAAATGGTAAAAAATACGCAACATTCATACACTGTTCAGTTAATTGACACACAAGTAAAAATAAAGAATCCAAAAACGACTTTTATAGGAACCATATTACTCCTGTTGCTGCTACTAACAAGAAATTTCGAAAAAAAAAAACTTAACGAATAATAAATAAAAACGAGTTTAAAAAAAAAAGTAAATAAAAAATAATCAACATTGTAAATACCTATATAAATATAGACTTTGGATTTTGTAGCTAAAAACTAAATGCACTTTTAAAAATATCGAATAAGACCGATTTTTAATATTTTTTAAACCGCGCGCTGTTTTAGTAAAAAATAACTTAAAAATAATTTATCAGTACTGCAGTTACATGTCGCAACAATTATTATATGTTAGAACGATAAAAAATAATAAACGTAGCTTATAAAATAAACGAATTAGTAACAATGAAAAATTAAATAATAGTGCGAGATCAAACTACTTGCTGTTCAAACGCATGGCGCCGCATTTTATGGCGCGACATTCTCGATGGCGTTTACAGAATATAGAGTGTATTCAGTACGAGCACGTGGTGGTTATTCTTCGCCAACGTGACCACATAACCTTCTGAAGTGATCTTTAGGCCGCAACAACGAGATACCTAACATTGCGAACAAGAACACAACATTTTCAAGAAAGGACTCTTTGTTTGTTTTTTGCATTTCGAATCATGGATGGCATCTAGCTATCGAAGAATAAATACGTATAAATAATCTTACCTTAACGTAGGGACACTCGAATTCGGTCACCAACGACCCGTCCCGGGCGAACACCGCCACATGGAAGCGATTCCCATGCGAGTCACCTATCAGAATATCACCAGCATCTGATATGTCAATGCCGTTCGGGAAATTCGTGATATTCTCACATCCAATCCGGCGCAAGAACTCTCCTTGCTCGCTAAATACCACTACGTTATGTCCTTTGAAATCGCACACATAATATTCTTTTCCTAAATAAACCAACAACAATTCAGTACATTTCTATATACTATTCGAAGCGTCACCACTAACCGTGAATAGCGATATCAGACGGCTCACGCATGAAGTCACTGCAATCGAACCACCGCAGCAATTCCCCATTTTCTGAGATGACAAACACGGTTGGGGAAACGCTGTCGACGGCTACGATCTCGCCGTGAGTGGTGACGGCTAAGCCGGCTACGATATCAATGTAGCGGATAGCGATTTTTTTGATGAAATGCCCGTTTTTTGTGAAGATTTGCATGCGAGAACGTTCATTACCGCGATCGCATACAACGTACTTGCCGTTTAGACGCATCACAGCGACTTTACGTGGGTACCACAACTGACCTTCATCTTTACCAGGAATACCGAACTGAAATTTATAGTTGCCGGTCTTCTCGAAGACCTACCAACACGCGAACACACATTTAAATAAGATAGTTCCGATTTAAGATACAGTTGCGTAGAATATTTAGGAATAAGATGAATTCATCTGATAACTTAATACATTAAAGAGATCAACTTACCTGAATGCGATGGTTGTTTGTGTCGGCCACAATAATATCTTCTTCTGTTCCAAGGCAGAAACCATGGGGCGAGTTGAACTGCCCTTTGCTTGGGCCTAGTTGTCCAAATTTGCAGCGTATTTGCATTGGACTAACTTTATTGGCGCGGGCTACGGAAGCGTTGTTGCCGGATTGATTCGATGAGTTATTGGGCCCCACGTGTAGACTTTCGGGGAGAATGTCCTCCGGCGTGGACAAAATCGGTGATGTTGACGCAGACATGGATGCGAAACCGTTCAAAATCGGATTTGAAAGGGTTAAAGTTGAAGTATGATCCAAACCGGGGGAGTTACCTCTACCCAAGACGATGGTGCCGTTCGACACATCTATGAGCACACATAAACATGATTTCACAACATTGAGGACGAAATGTTGAATGTGTAGCAGTAAATAGTTACCTGTTGAGTTTAAACCAAGCTTAGCAAGCGCTTGTAGATTGTGATATGCAGTGTTAACAGTGTTGGGGTCGCCGGTTAACAGATCGGCTAACGTGAACGATGGGGTAGGGCTAGGTGCAGAGCTAGGATTGGCAGGTCCGCCATGAGCGATGCTCATCACCGAGTCGCCCAAGTCGACTTTCTCCGCAAGACTAGCCAACTGCTGTAGATTGTACTCAGCGATACTGGTAAAGCCGGCGATTGCATTGGCGCTAGCAGTTCCAACAGGACTGTCCGGACTCAACACTCCTTGCGACAATGCAAACCCAGGTAAATTCGATTGTAAATCACCGTCAAAAGACGACTGCATCGACGTAGGTAACGAAATAGGACTACTATTATTCAACGAACTTGTGCAGCCGTTTGTTAAACTCAAGTTTCCTCCATTTATACTCAACGGAGCTGGCATTATCGATAGCGGGCTACCTCCTTTCGGATCACTTTCAGTAGTGAACCGGCCGAAAACGGCTTTGATGGTTTGTTCAAACTTCTCGAAATCCGATTCAAATTCGATCGAAAACGACTTCTCAGGTTTCGGTGTATTGTTGATCAAGTTTAACAGTTGCGTACTGACAAACTTTTTCAAATACATAATCTCCATGATGTTACCATTTTCCAGTAATCGTTGTGCAAATTTACATGCGTCCTCGACAAGGTTCACATCTTTGCCAACCCGGTGAGACATATCCATGAGTTTCAGCTCACGGTCATGGTACAATTCGTTTAGTTCAGTCAGAGATTCATCGCGGCATCGCTCTAATACAGCCTTATACGATTGATAAGATTCGTTGATCAAATCACGCGCGGTCGAACGTTGATTAGCCAATTCTCCCAAACTAGCATCGAAATCAGTGTTTGCTTGCATTAACACATCAACCTTCGCTTTTCCTTCGCCTAACAGTGATTCTAATTCCGCTTTGACGCGCGTCTCAGCGTCAGTCACTGTATCGCAATGATGTACCGGTGTCCGATGGTCCAATTTGGAGCATTCGGCGCAGACTAGTTGTTGGCATGTAGAACAGTAGATGGTTAGTGGTTCCGTTGCGTGTGTATCACACATTAGTATCTTGTGTATCGGGATTTTTTTACCGGACACCTTAAGCTCGTCGAGCATGATTACTTTGTGATTTTCAAAGCAGCGCATGTATTGGTGTGCTGAATTGCAATTGCTGCACAGTAGATTGTGGCAAGTGCAACAACGGGACACCGCGATTTCTTTGGTCGTGCAGCAAGTGCAAGTCAAGTTCGTCAAATTTGATACGTCCATTACGTTTGTTGTTATTATGTCCAAAGGCAACGAAGTTATCTTCTTAGCTCCAACCTGGCGAACATGAGTATATTAGTCGAGTAATATATTTGGAAATATTTTTTAGTTTTTGACTCACCTTGGTTTCTTGTTTGCAGGTAAGACAAGTGATTACAGAGTCGAGTTTTGCAGCATCACCCGCTCCGCCGATTAACTTATTGTCTAAGCATTGTTCACAAAATACATGCAAACAAGAGAGCACTCTTGGAAGTAACAGTGTACTCCTGCAACCACAATAACCACGTAAGGCTCCAATTAGGATCCCATTAAAAATGAAATATGATGAATGCCGCGTACTTACATACAAATGCCGCATGAATCGGGGTCCTCGCTTAGCAAACCACCTTCAAGAGGGCTTGTACTGCAACTTTTAAGGCCATCCCCAAACATCGTATTGCTCAAATCGTCCAGCTCTTCTTGAATGTCGTTTGCCATGTTCACGCCGCTAACCGCGTTCTCTTTGTTTACAGAGTAAATTTGTTTTCTAAGGTGGTATAGTTAACACTAGGCCAGCTGAAGTCAAAACAACTTAATCTAAAATAAATTTATTAGAAATTACACAATGCTCAAACGCTCATGATTGGGTTAACAATTTTTGCACACGACTTTTCGCGAGATTATTTGAACAATTGCTACGTTAAAAACGGTTGAAATGATTTGGGTAATTTTATGCGGTTACATCGAGCAAACATTTTTTCGTATGTCTCTATGTATCCATTTGTGATGTTATAGATTTAAAGACATGTTGAAAAATATTAGTATTTCACTTATGAACTGTTATTTGTATATATACACTTACCACTTTCATTGCGAATAAGTGGTTAGTAAATGGCACGTCCCTACCATATAGTCTACTGCTGTAGCTGTAATCAAGGATTTACTGCTATTGGCTATAATGGTAGTTGCTAGTTGGTAGCAGTAGCAGCCGCACTCGGTCGGGGTCGCACTGTGTTTCGGACAGCTGAACTGAAGCGACACGGGAAGAAATGTAACGATATAATGTAATACGATTATGCGCACAACTCTAGAAATTCAAACGTCTGTAACATTCAATAAAAAAGATGGATTCTTTGCTTTTAACTAAATAAATAATATGAACACACACACGCACCTATATCTATAATTCAGCATAAATATGTACTTATATTAAGTTTACTTACTCAATAGTTGATTATGCAAATTCTGAGACAGGATATGCTGATACATCACATATATAGAAAACAAAATGTATCATATTTTTTACCTGTTTAATCATAATTGTACCTATGGCAACGAATAGGTGCGTGGTGGGAATGGGGGGTGAAAAGATACAACACGATTATTTCCACATTTAATTATTAATAATAAAAAAATTAAAGATAATAAATACAATTGTAGGCTTTTCTGAAAAGTTTATTTATCCCTATGAGATACAAAACAAACATTGCTTTTTCTATTTAATTTCCCTAAATTAACACAGAGCAATCTGTCATGAAAATTCAAATAATGTCCATTACATGGAACGACTGTATTTAGCATTGTATTAACATTATGTTACCACAAAAGTTAAAATTTTATGCAGTACTGCAAATGAGTAATAAAATATTCTAATATTTATTTTATTATTTTACAATTTTATTTTGAATGTTGGTTGGTTTTCTCGTTTCTGTAGTTTTAAAGAAAGAGATTACTGTGAAGTTATATGGTTTGTTTATTTTTTATTTTTGAATGATTCCTCCTAAGTAGTTTTTCAGTCTGTTCTTAAGAGACGAGGAATTTCTGATTACAGACACTAAACACGATAATGCATTAGACTTTTCGTTCCAGTTCGGAGTCGAAGCCGGAACAGCCAAGCCACAAACAGGTAATTAATATTGTCCATTGTGATTTCACTGTTGAGCTGGAAGTCTCAGTCAGTCCGTGCACACTGTCAATGCACTTGGTTAACAGAACAGCTTTTATAATAGCTTTTTGTTTTGTTTTCATTTAATAATAATTCATTAATATATATAATATTTTATACATAGCCTATTGTAACAATTTAAATGATAATAAAAATACTCTCTGCTCTGTATATTCTATAGGGCTATCAGGGCTGATGAAAAACGAATCTCACGCACTTGTTAAAAAAACAATATTTATAATAATAATTAATTGATTTTCTCGAAGAATACTTATTAAAATTAAATTGAGAACAAATTAGATCAGTTTGAGTTTTTTGGATTAAAAGCAATTGGCTGGTCCCGGAGGATGAACAAGAACCTCTCTGGCCTAAACCGATGCTCATAAGAATTTTGAAACCCGTTGGAACCCTGCCGGTAACAGCACGGAACTATTATTTTATTATTATTATGATTTTTTTTATGGTTTTCATTCATCATTATTATTATCGTTAATTAATATAAAAAGAACTTGTATTCTATTTTTCACTCTCACAAGTTAGAATAATATTTTTTTGTTTTCCATTTTTTTAGCATTTATAATACATACACACATCTTGGAGAAATAGTAAAATAAATCGAGACTGACTGGAAATCATTGTTGAAAACAGAAATACATTTTCCGTTCACGTTTTAAGAACAAAAAACCTATTCACTCAGTCAGTTTTGTAATAAGTACGCACGTATATACGAACGATCCGAAAAAATAAAAAGAAACTATGATAACATAAATCATCATAATAAAATCAACACAAACACTGCAAAAAGTCAATATTATGTACACTTGGGGGAAGGAGGAATGAATGATGAACGCGAATGAGCCGAACGCCAGCGAATGACACGCAGAGAGGGGCTTTATTTGTTGTTGTTGTGGTTTCTTTTGTTTTAATTATAGAATATGTAATAATATGATTAGGTGGAGTGGTTTCAATGTGTGTGTAGTGTATTGTTAATTTTTTTTTTTAGATTTTTTTATTATGAGACGCGCGCGACTTATGATAATTACTTAGTTTAATCATCTTCTTCATCGTCGACCTCTTCTTCTTCTTCCTCCTCCTCCTCTACTTCAGGTACTGGTACCACCACAGGTACATTAGGTTTGGACCGTTTCTTATATGCAGTCATCTCCTAAAAACATAGAAAAAAACATATTTTGCTATTAAAAATATATGCTAAAATTGTAAAAAATAAATAAAAGAAAACATAAAAGTTTTTTAAAACAAAAACAAAAAAATATAAACCGGTTTATTCTAAACGAAATTCTAGAACATCTGTTAATTTTGTTCAAGTGCCGAAGGCACTATTGATTATTCAATTACACGTGAACTATTTCTAGAACATTCTATAGGGTTCTTCTGTTAGTAGAGTTGAATTTATCCTTCATACAGTTATTAATGATTAAATTAATTACAAGTAAAAAAAAAAACTTACCCTATCATATCGAGCCTTGTCTTTCTCAGCCATAGCTTCATATTTCGATTTGAGTTCGGGTTCCACATCAGACCACCTTCTGCCCAATTCCTTGGCGATATCGCCGACACCGTATTCAGGATTCTTCTCCTTTACCTTACCACGTTCATCATTACAGAACCAGAAGAAAGCCGATCTTTAACAAATAAAAACAACTATTTCGTGAACCTCTATCCAAAAATATACAATGCCATATAAGTACGAACTACATTTAGTAATAGTTTTCTATTTCAATAAACGCGATTTGTTTAATGTTTGAAAATGTATGGATAATACAATAAAAACATACTATATTACAGACAATCGTCAATTTATATTGCACAGACTTTAAAACCAGAGATTTATTGAGTTGAAATCTCGATTGATCAAACTGTGCCAGCAGTATGTGGATAGAAAAATACTTACAATGACCGCTTCGGTGCATTAGGATCCTTGATCTGTTTCCTTTTCTTGCCCTTTTGTTTTTCTCCCTTAGGAGGTGTGTAATTCTGCATTTCTGTGTCATATCTGGCCTTATCCTTCTCAGCCATTTCATGAAACCTTTTCTTTTCTTTGTCTAACATTGTCTATATCACACAAAAAAACATAATGCTAGAATCGACAATGGAAGAATGCCGCAAATAAATAATCGCTTGTACAAAAATAGAGAGAATAAATAGTGCATTTCCCAATTGTATTTTCATCCTGCTAGGGTATAGATTATATGTTGTGTACGCTTGGCTTGTATGAAATTCATAATTTATTTTGCCACTTTGAAAGGTTCGCATCGCGCACAAGGGGGATAGTGACATGAAGAGGGGTTCTGGATTTCTCTCCCCTATTCCTTTACGAACCAGGCGGCGCCATTGATTTTTGAAAGGAAATGAGAGTGGAGCAACCTTTATCGCGTAGGGGTAACATAGCGCTTGCGTATTATAAAATAACACGATTACAAAATATACATATAAATAATTGAACACTTTGCAAATGCGCAAATTTATCCGGAATTAAACATTGAAATTCTTCAAATTGTTATTAGAAATATACTAAATGAAAAAAATATAGCAATAACACAATATTTAATTTTACTACTGTATTAATTCCTCAATATTATTGACTTATACAAAATATGGCCAATAATATACAACAGGAATATAATAATAATAAGAATTCGTTGTATATAATACAGTTTTTTTTCTAAGAATTTATTTTACTTGAATAGTTGTTAATTATAAACTATTGCACGCGTTATAGATAACATATATGTTATTTTGCATTCTAAAATGCAGGTAAACGAAAAACGTGTTGTTTTTCGGGGTACATTTGTATAATAAAGTTTAAAATTAAAAAGCGCTAAGCAATCCTTTGTTCTGTATAGCAGAGGTACTAAATACATGTCTGCTTCATACTAATAAATACTAAATGAAACATTGTAACAAAGACTATTTGAAATTATTGAATAATTGGGCAACAAAGTAAAGATTTCTTCACGTTTGCTAATATTATAAATAATAGTGGATTGAACAAAAACCAAGCATACAAGTTATTAAATATGAAATGCGCAAGGCGGAACGAAACGATTAATTTTCGTATAGAGGGAACAAGTATTGTGGTGTTCGACGAGTGGAGCGGTGACGGCAGCAAACGCGAGTACAGCGAAATGCTACTCTCGCGAGAGGGACCGCAACATACGTGTTTGAATTCTGGCAACGGTGGGCAAGCCGGTAAAGTCATGGCCCGTGTACCCGCCGCGGTCAGGAGGGACGGCCCCTGAGTACCGGCCGGTCGGTCGGTCGGACCCGAAAACCAGTTTGCCTTCGGGTTTTAAAACAAGATAATATAATGTCGTATATAACATTTTAAAACTCGCCTTTGCCTCCGAGTCCCGATCATGCAAAACAGCATCATAGGCATCTCACGAAAAATGAAACAACATGACTGCTCCGAATTATAATTAACGATTATAATCAAACAACAAAAGCTCATTTTATGAAATAAGATGGCTATTTTAATTACCAAACAAATAGATTAGATATTATATACAACAAAAAAACAACTAAATTAAACATATAATTTCCAAAGCAAAATTGAACTTTTTTATAATGAAAATAATGTATCTACTGCCAAAAATATAAATATGCAACACTGTGGAGTCAGACATTAGAAAATCTTAAAATATGAATGGTATTGGCTTTATATTAAAAGCGTTAATTAAAGAGTAAAAAATGCAGTAAATTTTGCGATACTGTATAGGTGCTTAAGATGTTATCAACGTAGCTTCGAAACAAAGTTAACACTGAATATATAACCAATAGATGATTAAAATAATAAAAACTATTATGCATATTATTAAATGATTCAAAACTAAATTGCATCATGAATCTCAAATACAACTGGAAATGGCAGTGAAATGTTGTAATATTATAAAACCTTGTACAACAAATTAAAAGCTGTTTTAAATAATACAAAATGATGTAAGACTATAGCGAAATATGTTATATTGTGGATCAAATCGAAACCCCATGTAAAATAGTTGAAAAACATAAAATTTAAAAAAAGTATAGTTGAAAAATGCTTACCTTCCACCTTTCGGCGCATTTTTTCGAGAACTCTGCGAATATGACATTCTCTTCTGGATGTTTTTTCTTGTGCTCTTCACGACACGTTTGTACGAAGAAGGCATAGGCGGTCATACGACCCCTAGGCCGGGCATCAGCCTTAGCACGTGGCATTCTGCCCTTGGTTATATGAGCCTGTTGGAGTTGCTGAATTTGATGTTGCTGGACTTGTTGCAATTGCTGTTGTACTGCTTGCTGCTGGTTCTGCTGAACCTGCTGCTGGACTTGTTGTTGAGCTTGGGCCTGCTGCTGGACCTGCTGCTGTTGCTGTTGATGCTGGTTCTGTTGAGATTGCTGCTGCTGAAATATATGGTACACACCGATATCGAGACTGTACCAAACGCGATGTTTCGTAATAATAGAAATTATACATATAATAAATGAAAACGATATTGAAACTAAATTGAACAATTAGCGAATAAAATGCGAGATTAATTAGTCGAGAAAAAAAAATAAGTGAACAAAAAATAGGAAATAACTAAAGTATTTCCTAGTATATAATTATAAGAATAATAAATGATAATGAATACCGGTACAAAAAGTATTAGAAACGCCAAGGTGTGAGACGAAATATGAGCAAAAATCTAAACGAAAACAAAGTAACAATATGGGGGACAAGAATGTAAAAATGATCAAAATGGAGTTCCTGGATATCCTTTCGCGGCAATTAAAATAGAAATGGTGAAAGGTTCCCTTTAAAGTGGTGTACAACAAAAGGAAGTATGACTGAAAATAATAAGAACTGGTTGTATGACGGAGTATAGCATGTAGCGAGAGCAGTAAAGAGCCACCATTTTCTTTGCATTCACACCTCACCCCCGCACACAAAGAGAAGAGCGCCACCTTCCCGCACGTCAAGTTCAATGCCGGCGGACGACCTCTCGACGCGTTGCCAATAATATACATACCGCGGAGGCATTCTGCATGCTCTGCATTGCGTTGTCCATGGCACTATGGTACCACCACTGGGCACCCGGTGCTTGTCCTGCACCACCAACGTTGACCATACCGCCGCCGAGCCTGTAGTCATAGCCGCGGGCCGAACATACGGGCGATGTGGATGAGACACTGGCCGCCGTTGTTGACGCCGGATTCTGGAAGCTGCTGGCCATTTTGTATGAGAATAATTGGTGTGGCGTACAGGCCGCAGCTGTACTTCTTGCGACGGCATCATTATGCTGTTGTTGGGCTTGTTGAGCCTGTTGTTGTTGCTGAGCTTGCTGCTGCTGCTGTTGAGCTTGCTGAGCTTGTTGCTGTTGGGCCTGTTGTTGCTGCTGCTGTTGAGCTTGTTGTTGCTGCTGCTGGGCCTGTTGTTGTTGTTGCTGTTGAGCGGCGGCTGCTGCAGCCGCTGCCAATTGTTGTTGATGATGTTGGTTTAGCAGGTGTTGGTGATGCGACTGTAACGACTGTTGTTCGGGCGTCGTTATCGGACCCGGCCACCACACCGCATCCTCCCTTGCTCCCCAAGCACCGCGATGGTGCTCCGACATGGCTTCACTGCACTACACTTTTCCACCAGCTCTTCGATATCTACACACAGAAGAGACAAGCAGAGCGAACGAGCGCGGGGACTTTCCGTATAACGCTCTCACGGGCCGATTATTGAGGGGGGTTCTCGTATGCTTTCTCTCTCGCTATACAGTGCGCCTGACGTGGGGTCGAATACAGCGTTGCCAGTTCGAGCGTCCTCTCGCTCACTTTTCGTTCCTCACAAAGAAACTCACTCTACCGCTGGTCTAGCGGACAGAGCCGCGCAGCGACTCGTCGTTATGGGCCCCCTTCTACACCCTTGAATGTCGAGGTCAGCCTTCAGCGTGTGCCGGAGCTAGATTGGACCCGACGATATTTGCTGCAAATACTTTTATCCCAGTTTCGTGTACCGGATGATGGTGGATTTCCAACGGAAACACTCTTCTAATCATGTCACTTGACCCTAGTAGAGCGTGCGTATTCCCTTTATGGTTTAATAACAAACAATTTGTATCGGTTCCGCAAAAGCAAAATATGAATCACAAACACCGAACAACGAGAATGTATCAATATAGAGATTCACACGCCGACGCTTGAATGCATCGCGAAAATTAAAGCACAGGCACACACAAACACTACAACACAATCAAAATCATTACCAGCGATGTATTTTCATACAGAAAAACAGTTCAATGTCGGCCGCAACGCGAACGGATACACAAACACGCTTGAAAACGAAAGAGGGATGCCGCTGAACAGAACACAACGGAGATTAAAATTCCGACCAGAATCGAGAAGACTTGCGTGCCACCGTTTCAATGTGGCAACATGGTACTGCGAAGGGACGCCAATAGTTGAGAGTAGCGCCCTCGACACGCAGCGGCTAAACTCGGAACGAAACACGACGAAAACCCCTCTGTTCCTCGCCCCCAAAACAACCAATCCGTACCGAGCCGGATTGGCGGGTACGGTCAATAAGACGTTGAACACATTCCCAGGGCTGTGGCGATGTTGCCTGGGGGGGTCCGAACCGTGCCGAGCCGAGACAAACAACCAACCGAACCAAATATTATCCATGAAGGGAGACAGAGTGAGAGGGATGAGAGAGAGTTTTAAATTAACTCATTTCTCACTCCACCCGACTCATAAAATAAGTCATCGCGCACAGCAAAAACCACCCGCACACCCCTTTAGCAATTTTCACCCAAAGAGAAATCATTGACGAATATTTGCCGCTTGGTTCTCGCGAAAATTACGGTCTAAATATCGAACGGCCCAAACATTTTAACTATAACTTAACAATTCTATGTTTAATGGACAATGCAATGAAACAACTTTAGGATGAATAGTTTAGTTGGGGCTTAACAAAAGGTCGACACATTTTCTTGGAAGAGGATAATAAAAAACGCGGGACATCCGACTGAATTCCTGGTTCATAGATCATAAACAACGGTGATGCCGTTGTGAATGTCTTTCCCGCCAATAAGTTAGCACGTGGTAATACTCCAAGACACGCGATGTTCTCTAGTAATACGAATACGTACATAGCCCAAACATACGGTCAACAAACAATACATATGTATACTGATAGGGGGGCATAGAATAGAATACACACTTCACACATGTGGATACATATTACTAATCAACCGTCAACCACAGTTTTTTTTTTTTTAAAACACCCGACATTTTATAAATAAACAGTTTTGCTACATAAAAAGGCATTAGATGACTCATATAATCTCGCATTTTTATGATAGGTCATAGTATTTACAAATCGTTTTCTTAGGAGATATTTTTATTTATAATTGAATCATATGTGATGTCGTTTCCTCAAAATACAAAGCATATTGTTATCAGCTTACATTGTTTCTTTTTTTCTAACAAAACCTATTATTTACATAAAAATATGTAATTAATATTTTTGGGAATTATTTATGATTTACATAATAATTAATATATTTATAAATGTATACAAATATATAAATAAAAATTGGCAATGATTACTTAAAAGGTCCTTCATATGACCTTATTAAAGGCAATATTAATATTGTTTAAAAAATCCAAATGATTACATTGTTAGATAGATTTCGCGCTAAATAAATATGTACATCGGTGATCTGATTTATAAAATTATAGACACCCTCAAGCTAACAAAGCATTTTAATAACTAAAACTGAAGTTATTTTCTTAATCTTTAGCTTATGGCAACAAAAAGTGACACGTGAAATGAAAATTAAAGAGAGAAATTGATAATTCCCTTAGAACCGCATTGACAACACGTAAGCTATATAGCAATACACAGCACACCCAAATGCATTGGCCTAATGGAGGCGACATACATTATACACAGACTACCATTTGAACAAAGCACGTATCTATTTTTATTAAAAGGCGCCTTTTTCCACGGTAAATATGCTTTAAAAAATCACACACAATGCAAACAAAATCAAAGTATTTATAGTAAAAAACAGAAACGCACCTGATAAATCGTTACAACAAAAAAAAATATTTTGTATACTCTTATGAGTTTTCCAATGCTAAGCTTACGGCAGCCATTTGTCCGACTGCCGTACGAATAGAACGTAACATTTTATACAAATTAGTTTAACACTTTGCGAATAGAGTACGACCATGCAATTTATCCTACTAGCGTAAAATAAAAATATCTCTCAATGTATTAATTACTATGATCTGACAATATCTAGCAATAAAAATATAAAAATTCTTACCTGAACTAGCTCGCTACAACTAAGGGATCTCAGTCGGCTTCGTATAACGTGACCCCACGCCACTTGTACAGTATACACAAGCTACATAGGAACTATTGCGCGCGTCCCATTGGATCGGTTTGAAAATGCCGCAAAAAATAAACCAATCGCACCACCGCGAATGTATTTCTCGCGTTTCTTTTGACAACCAATAACAGTTCCAGTTGCGCAATACTGTCAATTTGGTTATTCCTTTAAAATTCTAAACATATATCTATTTAAATAACTAAACCACGGCTCCCGTTCAATTTAGATCGTTGACAAATTTCATTTACACGTCACTCTCATTTGATTGTAATTTAATTTCACCTTAATTTAGACAATTACAGATACAGACAATCGCGCACGTTAAAAATCGGATATTGTTTTGTCACAGGAAACATATGATCTGTTTTATTTTGGGCGGAGTTTACACGGACCAATGGCCGGTATTTTAATAAATGATAACAAAACAAACACTAGCCGACCGTTTACTACGTAAAGTTCCTTATTGTTATTAATTATTATTATGTTGCAATTCTAGTTGTCTATGTGGAGTATTATGTATTAAACTAATGGTTGATCATGGCAATATGTTTTTGAAACTGAATTAAAAATGTGTTGTGTGCAATTCAAGTAGATACATCTATAATGTAATACTTTACTTAAGATGACACTACTTGCTTAAAAAACAATTGATTGTGTACTTACTGTAAATCGTTCTTCATTTCACTGAGATCATCATCATCAAGATGAATGGGTTCAGCACTGGAGAGGAAGATTCCAGGGGCCCTACCGATCAAATTTGTTGCCTCGTGGATGGTGGTGAAAGATGCTCTCGACCAGCTGGTAATGCTTCATACAGCAAACGAATCCAAAAGACTGTTACACAGAGAAGACTTCAATTAAGTATCGATAGTAATGTATGAGGCTTTTCTTACTCAACACTTAGAAACAAATGAAATCTCTAATCATTCTAAATCAAATCAATTTCCAAATGTTTCTTAGGCAAGACACACTTATATTTGTGATTTTCACAAAGCTATGATTCAATGTGCTCGAACGAAACGCCGAAGAAAAGATTCCGAAGAAGACAGCAATGAAACGGATACCGATTTGCCAGAAGTCGACTTGTTCCAGTTACAAATGAACACTTTAAGACGCTACAAACGACATTTTAAAGTGTCCACTCGGCCTGGTTTCAATAAAGCACAACTTGCTGATGTAATAAATAAAATGCGAATTTATACATTTTAAAATATTATGGTTAAATTAATTTTCAGACGTTGATGAAACACTTCAAGACGATTCCAGTCAAAGAAAAAGATGTCCTAACATTTTTTATATACACGGTTAAGTCAAATAGTAACAAATTAGACCAGAAAAATGGTGTTAATGTTGATACGACGTAGTTTTTTAATACATATTGTATTACATTTTATTCTGCGAATAAATAAATTAAGTCTTATATTTTTAATTATTTATAATACCTGTAAAATTAATAATACGTGGGGACATGACAATAAACTCAAATTCATATTATGACCAATTTGTTTTATTTTTTAACATGTTTTTTATTCCTTTTATTTGATTTTTGTTCTGGATTTAATATAACAACAGCTTCTTCTTCACTTTCATCACTATCAATAATTTCTAGAGAAAAAAAAACGAATAATTAAACTTTCTATACAACAAAAATAATATCGTATACCAATTTGCTCGATTTTTTTGGGTATATCCAAAATCTGGATAGATTCATCCTCACTACTCAATTCGACATCTTCAATATTCGAGCTTGTCTCAACCGGAATATCTTCCATTTCCTCAAGAGTCAATTCTTCCTCCATTTTCTCTGTAAGCAATTCTTGCTCCATCCTCTCTTTATTTGCTTGTCGCAATTGTTTTCGCGATTTTCCCTTAACAGTCCATTTATTCAAACATGCCCCGAGCTTCGCATGTGAAATATTTCTATCTATCGATGAACATATAAAGTCTTCAAAAACCGGAATTTTATTTAGTTTTCTGAAATAAATCATTTATATACATATACAACCCTAAACTTGTAATCAAATTTAATTATATAAACAATAACACATGTTTAAGAAGTATGTAGGGAATAAGGTCAAATCATTGCGTTTGTACTACGAAAAAGTGATTGTTAATTGGATAATTTCGTCTTTTAGACAACTCAGATAAGCTAAAACTGCTAGGTCATTTTAAAAGACCAATCACTGTACACCAAATGATAAGAAAAAGCGCATTTATTGGCTAGGTTTTCAAAGTAATCATCATAAAAGTGTAAGCACATATTCGTGTATTAAACAATTAACAATATATAAAAAATATGCTCACCTATCTTCAGTATCCTTTTCCAAAGCTTCTCGAATCATTTGCACTACTAAGAAAGCTCTAGAAGCAGCTTTCGTAGCACCTGTAATAATTAAATTCGGATTTGCTAAAGCACTACCGCCCAAATGCAAACTACAAATTTCTTTAAACGCATTTATTGCAAATAGAAGTTGTGCTTCTGAAACTCCTTCTTCCAATAATGTTGGATCAGCTATTATTATATCTCTGTATATTAAAAACAATTTTTAATTATAAACACAAATAATTTTTAGGGAATATGGGGTGAACTAATACCCTTCGTTAAAAATTGCGTATGAAATGCAAACGGGGTAATGATGTATTGTTGTGGGTATTGGGTCTCTTTGCTCATATGTATGCACAATAATTTTTTCGCCATCACTTGTAACATCGGGACGTTTAAAATGAGCGAGAGCTGTAAGAGCAGCTATAGAAGCGCAATCGAGTAAATTACCTTCGTGGTTTAAAATATTTAAATCTATTCTAAGCGCCCAAACCTTTAAATAACATTTTATATTGTAGAAATTGTGGGAAAACATATTATTTATAAATACTTTTTCATTGACTTTAATGCATAAAGATTCTAAGTCGATCGCCTTAGAATCTTTAATACATTTCTCTAACATTCGATTTAAATGTACTGATAACTCAGATTGTCGTCCTGCTTCGAAATTAGGCGCTCCCATTGGGCTCAACTCAACATTTATGTTGAGGATACCTTCTTGAGATCTGCTTGCGTTTGGTTGTTGTATTTCGCATGAAACTTGCGCTAGGATTCTATAAATATTTCAAAAAAAACTCTACATTTCTCAGCAAACACAAACATATAGTTGCATATTTTTAATGAATAAACTTTTTAGCAAACACAAAACATATTACTGATAAAATTATATATATATATATATATATATATATATATATATATATATATATATATATATATATATATATTTGTGCCTTGTTCCCTAAATGTACTACTTTTTAACTGTACCGGTACACTTATTTGCGATACACTATGCAAACAGTACTGTATAAATAGGACTTCCGGTACCTAAATGGTGCAACTTCCGTTTATAACAGTACAAAAATATGGCTCAGATACGCAACATATATACATGAGTGTTGCGTTGTTACCGAATACAACAAAAATTACCTAGTTTCACCTAAAGCAACGTGACAACATCCCCAATCATTACCGAAATCGATCTTAACAGTTCGAAATTCATCAAATGCTCGCCCATCTACCCTCTAAACAAATATATTAGCAATTTAATCATCTTAAAAATATATATTATAACCCACCCTAAAATCATTTATGCATTTCTCCACGTAGTTCTTTTCACAATTCGTTACTAAAATATCTTTCATGATTCCTTATATTAAATAATTGTTTAAACAATTTAGAAGCATTTATAATGATCAAAATAATTTCAGGTTAGTTTTAAAACATGGGGCAAAATAAAGTCAGTTTACATAGGAACAAATTTGTGGTCCCTATGGGGGCGAAGCTGTAATATTGGGAACATTGGTGTGGACATTGGTAAGACTGCAATGCGCAAAGGCATATGTGCACCAAATGTGCGGTGCACCAACGCCAATGTGCTGAATGTGCGTATTACCAAGCGGCCATATTACTTCCTTTCTTTTACGGCCACGAGAAAACAATAAGGTGCGTGTTATATTTCCCGTGTTTAAAATTAAGTTATACAACAGCTATATAGAGTTATTTATTTAATAACTATTGCTTATGATATAAATAAAATTTGGGATTGAAAAGTTTTATTTTACACGTGTTCTTTGACAGTTTAACCTAATTGCTTTAATTGTTTTTTTTTTTTTTTTTGGATAGGCTACGCCAAGATGACCAACTCGAAGGGTTACCGTCGCGGTACAAGAGATTTATTCTCGCGGAAATTCCGTAGACATGGAGTCATTCCATTGTCCACATACATGAAAACCTACAAAGTGGGTGATATTGTAGATATTAAAGGTAATGGTGCCGTCCAGAAGGGTATGCCCTATAAGGTGTACCACGGAAAGACCGGACGTGTGTTCAATGTAACACAACGCGCGTTAGGCGTGATTGTAAACAAGCGCGTTCGCGGTAAAATCATCCCAAAACGCATCAATCTTCGCATTGAACACGTTACCCACTCCAAGTGCCGTGAAGACTTCATTCGACGAGTCAAAGAAAACGAGAAGCTACGTAAAGAAGCCATCGAGAAGAATTTAAATATCACTTTGAAGAGACAGCCCAAACAACCACGACCGGCACATATTGTTAATGGTTCGGTAAAACCGATTATGTTAGCACCAATTCCATATGAATTTATTGCTTAAATTTGTATTTATAAGGTCTTATAATAAAATAAAAAAAAGTTATACTGATTATTCTAGTTGTTCATTTCATTCCTAATCTAATTCTATAATAAAATTATAAGTTTTTGAATTTAATCAATTTTAGGTAAATTAAAAAATTCTATTCAGTATATAATTTATTATATGTATACTCTAACAAATATTTACAATATTAAATAAGATCTATTTTGCACATTTTAAATACATTAGTAACAAGTCACATATAAAAGATAAATTCATAAATATTCAAAAATTACTTTTATAAAAGAAACCCATACTTTAACTGCAATCCCTCGACTGGTAAAATAAAATATACCCAGTCTCGGAAGATTTTTGAATGTCTGAAGTTAAACCATAAAAATCCTCAATAGTTGAGGCGTCTATTTTCTATAAAGAATCCACATTAACAATATACAACCCAATGCACATATATATTTTAATACATACATCGACCATATCATCATCAAACAACAACCAGAAACCATGACTCTTCACAATACTTATATAATGCCCACGATTAGGTCCACTACCGCAATGGATCACAACAGCCACTAAATCGTATAAACGATCTGGATTCACTGCGTCATCCGACTAAAAACGCATTTTACAATCTCCATTGGACGAAAAAGTATTTATTACAAACACAGAATGAAGAAAAACCAACAAACCCATAAGTAACAAACACCAATAAGATAAATATCAAATTTAAAAGCACCAATTCAATTCCTAATTTACTATAAATGAGTAAATGAGCGTTGTGATTATTTAGGAAATATATTTGTGATAAGGGTTGGACTTACCGTATTAAATAAACGTAGTTCAAGCGGAAAAACAACGCGATGTGAAACTTTAATATGCCTATTATACTGTTCCATGTATTTGAAACGTTTTAAATGTAAAGCTAGTATCATTGGTAGTTTTTTAACGCGCATTCGCTTCTGCGCTTCTTGGTAGCTACTGCAGTTATCACATTTAAATTTATTATCACTACAAAGTGTTTCCGTGTTACTCCAACACTTGAGGCAATGCGTTATACTTGTATTTTGGTCTACGTCGACTTGTAAATCGAAAAAATCTTCATCTTTACTACTAACAGTTTCACAATTTAAACATCTAGTTTCACTTGTTAAAATACCCTATAACCGAAAATATACCCCATTACTATTAACCCGAAACACAAATTAATCTAATTAGAATTTCCACATTTTTTATAAACGCGCCTACATATAGATAAACATTTGTACTCGATCCCAAATCAACTTAATATCTATATATGAACCAGTTGCATAACTTATATGTGCCAATAACATAGCAAAAACATGTAATATATTTAATAATTATTATTTTAGACTTACTTGGAATATTTCATGAACCCAAGTGGGTTCAGAATTTGGCTGGCCATTATCACTTGAAGTTAATTTCGTTTTTGAACTGTTATTTTGTTGCCTCTCAGCTAAAAGTAATTCTAAATTAAATAAATCACTTTGAAACTAAATCAGTATTACTCACCTAAAATAATTTCGTTAATATGGTTAATTAAAAAATTTAAAAACTCATGAGCATCTTGTTGCATATAATTATCGAATTCCTCTAAATTAAAAATATATATATCAATTAAAATCAAGCTCCAAAATAAATTACAAACCTTTTTCTTTTCGTAACCGTGCGATAAATTTTTTAGGCGCTATAGACCCGACTTTTTTCTTTTGCGTTGCAATACTATAGAATAGATCTGCGAGGCATGTAAGTAGTGTTTCTTTAGTTCGTTTATTCTTAGCTTTATACTCGAGAACTTTTTCTCGAAATGGTTTACAGAAATACAGCGCTTGTAGTACTGAATTACTGTAACATGTATTGCCAAACTGAAACAAACATTTGGGTGGTCATTCATATTATTATTAATTTATATTAGTGACGAGCACATTAACTAAACCAAAATAATGTTCGTTCGGTGGGAACTGATCGGAACCTATATCGCGTTCTAATTGCGATATATTTGCGCCCTAAAATAAAAAACAATCTATTCAGAATATATATTGGTTAGAATATGAAAGGAAATATATATGAAAGAATAATTTGATTAAATTATAATTAGAAATCATTTAATTCGTTTACCATTGTTCAATAATCAATTTAATTTATTTTATATATAAGAAATCAAACATTTATAATATTCCATATTTACAACCACTTCGGTTGGCAGTTGATAATAAAGTAATAATCAGTGTTACCAACAAAACGCTAACATAGATTTTATTAACTCAAAAACAAGAAATTTCTATTACAGTAACTTTTTGTAGTTCTAAATTTCGAACGGCAAACGGAAATTTATTCATTCCATGGCAAGCGGCACCATAGTCGCCATTTTTGTTAACTGCAATTATCCCGCCAAAGAAAACCGGATATCGTTTAGTAATGCGCCTGATCGCAATTTCCGCGGCTTCCGTTGGCGTGTTTCCGTTTCTCATTGCCTCAACGGCTACAAAACTATTTTTGGAACATTTAGAACAAATTAACAAGTAATGCGCTTAATTTAAATAATACCTGGGTAACAGACGCATCATAATATCTCCATCGCCAGTCGCTGCGGCAGCACCTACTTCATTATCGGCATATGCACCAGCGCCTGGAATCGGCGAATCTCCTACGCGGCTATTTTAAAAATAAATTAAAAACAACTAATATTGATTTTATCCCAAAAATACCCAGGGATTTTATGTCTTGCTCCATTTGTACTAGTACCAGCTGCGATATTACCTTTCTGATCAATAGCTATCATACCTATAGTATCATGGTTCATTGAATCAAAATAGTTAATATCATTCTCAGTTAGGCTGTTTGAAGTAGGGTGGTATGGACCACATTGTTTTGTTGCATCAGGGTATACGTGCTGGTAATAATAAATTATGTAGAATATATAAGTTAAATATTGATGGATTTACGCTAAAAACATACAGTCCAGAAATTAGGTTGACAATGGTTTTGTGTCCATTGTTTCCAAATGTTTTTTGACTCTTTAGTTCCTAAAGACTCTTCTTTAAATCCCATTTGAATAGCAAATTTTGTTGCTTGGTCACCTACTAGAAAACTGTGTTTAGTATGCTCTAAAACATGTCTTGCTACAGAAATTGCGTTTTTAATACGACGAAGTCCAGCCACGGCCCCTATATTCAAATTACTTCTGGAATTAAATACAATATTTACTAAAGAAATTTAAAGTCAGAATAAATATATTGACCCATCCATAATCATGGCGTCTAAAGTGGTTTCTCCATTCTCATCTGGACTTCCCCCAAAACCAACAGTACCATCACATTGTAATCGTTCACAAGTGCTACAACCATATTCAACTGCTTCCACCGGACTATTCATGTTATCATACAACATTTCCCAAGCTACCAGAAATTATATAAAATTATAAATTATACATCCCACTTTAGTCCTGGATTATTCATCTTACCCTTCGCTGTAGCATTTAAAAATGCCCATGTGTTCACCACTATAGGCAAATTCGATTTAGTTGCACTAACATTTACAAAAATACAAAACAAAAATATATGAAATATACAAAATTTCATTTTGAAATTCTACACAGTTATAAAGCTTCCCGCTGGAAATTATAACCACGTTTTCCTATATTCAACAAAATATTTCTAACATTCAACCTGAATAATTGTATGCATTTAAGTAAGAGTATTACTAAGTCTAATCAGGACTAATATCTATGTTTGGTATATCTGACCCTATTCGAAAAGTTTGTTCGAGTAAACAAGTTGTTTGAGCAATGATCGTAAATACAAATAAACAAATAGTAGAATTGAATAAAAATGACGGAAAATTACTATGAAATTTTGAATTGTAAAGAAGATGCTTCTTTCGACGATATCAAAGTATCATATCAGAAGTTAGTTAAACAACACCACCCAGATAAACTAAACGGATACAGATCGGAGATATATGAGCAGATCGACAAAGCGTGGAGTATTTTGAGGCATGTGAATACTCGAAGAGAATATGATTCAAAGTTAATGAGTCTAAAGTTGGAAAAAGAGAATAATATTTACTCAGTTTTAACTCCTAATGAGTTAAATTGGAATGAAGATGGGACTAGTTATACTTATAGTTGTAGATGTGGAGGACTGTATTGCATTAGTGTTGAGAGTATAAATGAGGATTGTATTGTTCATTGTGATGAATGTTCTTTAGTTATTGTTGTAAAATCTAATAAAGTTGTAACATAAAAGTATGTCATTTTTGAGTTTCCCACTATTTATTTGTAACTTCCGGTGGAATGGGTGCTACTGATGTATGTGTTGCTTAACGTTGTAGTACTTGGAAAGTATAACAACTTTATTTGAGCTTTGATCTTTAATAAAAATTGAGTAAAGTTGAGCTTATTGCAAGTAAATATAAGGTGAAGTTATTTTGGATTTTCTTTGATGAATTCTACTCAAAATTCCATAACAAAATGGGCGCTTTATAGGTGTTTAAGATGGAGGAATAGCATTTAGGGATATCTGTATGGGAGAAAGAGTACGAAATATCCGGTTTATTTTTTTGTATACGCATATCGAACTTCTGTCATTTCTCTGTCAGTTCGACACTAGTATTCTTGTTTTCTAAGTTGTTATTGAGAGATATAGAATGGACGCGTTTAATGATAATTTTGAGAATCCAGAAGTGGATCCGGCAGCTGAGTTCTTAGCCCGAGAGCAAGATGATCTTGCGGGTTTAGAAGATGAATTAAAACCTGCAATGTCGGTGCCAGCCGCCCCTATAGGTAAACGACTTGTCTATACTAATTTTATTAACTATTATTTTCGGCATGTTCTAAGCTTCAATTTCAAAAAATTATATTTTATTTTTGGTGTTTTTCATGCATGATACATATATGTTATTTTTCATTGTGCATAAAAACTGCTTTGCCTGTAGATGGACAAACCAACAGTTCCTTGAAAGTCGACAGCTCAGGCAGCTTCGAAATGATCGATAGTTTGGGCCAACAAGACGGTTTCGATACAAATAAAGGATCTGGATCAGGTAATGTTCGTTTTCTAATTACAATTTGTATGTTTGGGCTGAACTTTCAATGTTGCATGATTGGATCGCTGGTGGAATTGAAACAGGTGAGATTTTTTAAATAGATTTATTTACTAATTAAGTGTAAATATATGTATAGATATAAATAAAATAATAATATTCGATTTAGCTACTCCATCTCCACCCCCAAGCAGACCAATTGCACGTGAGGAGCCGGAGAAAATACGTAAATGGCGCGAAGAACAAAAAACACGTTTAGAAGAAAAAGGTATGGTCACCTAAAAAAAACAATCATTTCTTATTAGTTCGCTATTTTTTATGATAGACGCTGCTGAAGAAACGAAGAAAGAAGAATGGCGTGAGATTGCCAAAAAAGAACTTGAAGAATGGTACAAGCATCACGAAGAGCAAATAGGCAAAACGAAATCGGCAAATCGGTAAGTTCTAAACTTGAAACAATTTATTGTGTGTATTAAAATTGTATTTTGTTTATACTAACAAAGAGAGGCAGCAAAGTAAGTGTTTGTTTATTTCGGTCGCGGTTTTTAAGTAGTAATTAATTTTTTTTGGGGGGGTAGAAACGCGGAGAAACAATTTGTCGCTGAAGTAGATGAGATTGAACCAGGCACGGAATGGGAACGCATTGCTAAGTTGTGCGATTTTAACCCGAAAGCGACTAAAACAAGCAAAGATGTGTCGCGAATGCGATCGATGATACTACAATTGAAACAATCTCCAATAACACCAAAAACAGTCTAAAATATTTATAAAACACAACAATAATTGTTACATAATTACATGTTAGAATACTGTATAATAAAATGTATAATCAAGTACGAAAAATAAACATTTGTTAAAATTAATTTATATATATATATATATTATAAACTCACCAAAAAACAGACCATGAAAGTTGTTTGAGCTTTTTCAAATTCTCACTTGCGACATTAACAGTCTCTTGATCTAAAACAACAACAAAATAAATCTAAACATCCAATTAACATTTCAAAAAAAAGTTACCGTTCACTTGTTCACAATTATAAAAAATAAATATTTCTAACGCCGGACATTTTTGACAAATCAAATTGATCGAATCATGCGTGACATTCGAGCATTCCGCAATCCTCAACTCTTTTAAACGATGCATATTTTCTACGTTTAAAAACTCAACAATACCATCATTCGTTATCTAAAGTAAAATCGAACGAATTACACATTTAATCACCTCACTACTAAAAGTTATTTACTTGAGTTCGAGACACGCTAAGCGCATTTAAATACGCTAATTTAGAAATCTCTAATAACGCAACATCACTTATATTAACGCATCCAGAAATATCTAAACCCGTCAACCTAACACAATTCTCTACGATGATTTGGATAACGTTATCAGTGACCGCTGGGCAATTTGGTGAATCAAATATACGTAGTTGTTTAAAGTTAGGTAGCACTCTGATTAGACCTTTATATAAATTATAAATCGCATAAATAATCGTATAGACGCGAGTAGGTTTACCTCAAATAGTTACCATTCTCTGTTAAGGAGCAATTTTTGTGCGAGCGCGTAAGAATTAACGCTTTTAGATTGGAACAACGCGAAATAAAGTCTAGAAACTCGTCGTCGATATCGATGTAGCGAAAGTCAATTTGTTGTAAGTCGGAATGCACCAGCATGCGAACGTTTTGTTTGATGTTGAAATGAGTTAGGCGAGACGTTAAGCTTTTCAGGATGCGATTTTTAATATGAACGGGCAGAAATGGGAGATCGTTCGTGTATAGATCTAAATTGTTGGTGATGTTGTCCAAACATCTGCGTTTGTTGGGAATTAATCTTTTAGAAACGTGGTTTATTTTAGTAGTTATTATACGAACTTGGTTACTAAACTCTGCATTGTTTTTGGTTGAGATTTACGTAAATATTTAGTACACATCTCAGTTAAAAGTGAAACATGAAAAACAACTGTCAATGTTGTTTATTATTTATAGCAATTTATAGTCGGGATGTAATGGCGTCACGGATCTATAACGGTCATATGGTGGCCATAGTGATCATCGTTTTATATAAACAATAAAATGTGTAAAAAAGTTATTTTATATATATATATATATATATATATATATATATATATATATATATATATATATATATATTATATATATATATATATATATTTATATATATATATATATATATATATATATATATATATATATATATATATATATATATATATATATATATTTATATATATATATATAAATATATATATATATATATATATATATATATATAAATATATATATATATATATATATATATATCGTTTTATATAAACAATAAATGTGTAAAAAAGTTATTATATATATATATATATATATATATATATATATATATATATATATATATATATATAATATATATATATATATATATATATATATATATATATATATATATATATATATATATAATAATTTGGTGAAGAGCAAATTTTTCTTTAAGTAATGTCCTAATTTTAGTTACTGATCCGTGACGTCATCACATAAGTTCTATAGCAATATCCAACTCGTGTTTATCGAAAAAGTTAGGTTACACCAAATCTAGACATTTCTAGAGAATATTGGCGATATTTTTGCGTATCTAAATAGAGATTTATTAAAATGGCTGATTTTGGTGATTTGCCGAACATGAAAGGTGGAGATTCTGAATTGCAAGACTTTTTAATGGTTGAGAAACAAAAGGCCCAATTCAATGCACAGGTAGGATGAATACCAGTGTGTACAGGTATCGTGCATCGTGTTGTTTTCTAAATCAATGAATTTAATTTCAGATCCATGAATTCAATGATTTTTGTTGGGAGAAGTGCGTGGATAAACCGGGAAGTAAATTGGATGGCCGCACCGAGACTTGCTTGAATAATTGTGTTGATCGTTTCATAGATGTATCATTGTTAATCACGAATCGTTTTGCACAATTATTACAAAAGAGCGGAGGAGTTTAAATTTAAAATCTGATATGTTATGTAGTTTTGTATGTTTACTTTTAAAATTAATTTACCAAATGATACCACATCGGTAAAATTGTATTATTCATGAAATACATTTATAAATCAATGTCTATTTGTTTTATTCACTCAATAGCTCAATACCAAAATTACAAGTTCGACATGAATATAGCGATATGTAATTTAAAACTAACCGCGGTTAGACCTCTCTTTAACTCATATGCACCACAACTTAACTCAATTTTAACCCACCAATCTAAAACCTAATCATAACTTACCACTAACCATTAAATACAACATAAAACAAACTTTGGGCACCTAACTAACAATCAAAACAATGCTTACATATTTACTAAACCTACATGACTAAAATATACAAAAATAAACTCACCACAAACATCTTGGTTTATAGTTTTCACTCAACTAACTGTATCAAACCCTTTTTAAACATATACAAGCAAACAACTCATGACACAAGCTACAATTTGATATACGATAAACCTAAATACAATTAAACCTAAATGAGCATATTTCAATATTTCCTATAAATCTAACAGAAAATTTCGTTAACACCACAAAGAAAATGAGTACGCAAGTCACTAAGTGCGCATGCACATCTAACTTGAATATTCAAAACAATAAACGCGGCAATTCATATTTTTGGCTCACAAAACACCTAAACCTAACCATAATTTATATAGACGTTTACAGCTTCAATTTGATATATAATAAACTAATTTTCAATCAAGCTAATGCTTATATATTTCATATCAAACACTTTATGAATATACACAAACAATTTCAATTTGATTTATGATAAACTCGATTTAAACCTAAATAACCTTATGGAAATTGCTTTAAATCTGACAGAAACCTTCGTTAACTGCACAGAGATGAGTACGCAAATCACCAAGTGCGCACGCACTTCTTTATGTTATGTATTCAAATCTACAAACGCGGCAATTTATATTTCGACTTTCGTGTTCACAAAAATAAAATAAAATAATAAACAACCATAATTCACTATAGAACTTTCGATACAGCTTCAATATTAATATATGATGCACTTAAATTTAATTTAATATATATTACATTATTCGAAAAATTGTCAAGATGAGAATGTATGTAAAGAGGTTTCTGCCACCCCATATGATGGGAATAGTCGTGATGTTATGTATTTATATATGTATGTATCTATGTATGAGATACAAAAAAATGCGAATAAAAAACGTTCATAAACCTCAAATCATATAATAATAATAATAATTGATCTATTTATATATATTTATATATATATATATATATATATATATATATATATATATATATATATATATATATATATATATATATATATATATATATATATATATATATATATATATATATATATATGTATATATATATATATATATATATGTATATATATATATATATATATATATATATATATATATATATATATATATATATATATATATATATATATATATATGTCAAAGGGAAAAATGAAAAACATGTTTTCCAGTTTTATGATAGTTTATTGTTAACTGCTGCCGATACAAAAAATATAAGGTGTTTCCATACATTTGACCCTGTATTTAATTAAAAACTAAGTAAAAGCAAGTATAAAACAAAGTATTAAGCAAAAATAAAAATAATTTAATAAACTCATAAAATGCATAAGTATTGTGTCGTTTCATTAAAATTATGGACATAACATAAATAGTCTCACTTATTGTACTATAAATTTATTATTTGATCACAGAATTTTCATGAAATTCATTTTCGCTAAATAAATAACACAGTTACTTCAGAAAGAGTATCATTAGAACAGATACAGAAAACAGACAAATGTTACTAGGTAACTTATTCCTTTACAATGATAACCACATGATTTAAAAAAATGTTTCAGAGAGATGCGTTGCGGGCGTCCTTAATAATCATTTGGTAAGAAGTTATTACGCAGCACAGTAGCTTGACATCTCTTCCGTAGTGCACGACTTTCGACAACATTCATCGTAAACCCCTCGAGTGTATCTTCTAAATGTTCCGGTCAGCAGGGCCGCTGCATTTGGTCGTGATCTAAACGGGAATTGATTCATTGAATCATCAGAGTATCCTGGTTGGATAACTTGGTAGTCTTCATCGCTTTCTAAATCTGTAAACAATACAAGTTTTCAACAAACCCCGCGTATATGCACTATTGTTATTCTACGTACCAGAATATGCTTTTTTCGATTTGGTGTTATAACGCCCTTGGCACACCAAAGATAACATATCAGCTAATAGTCTACCACAGTATTTGATGGGACCACGCTTTTCTTCTAGTGCATATTGTTCTGTATTAATTTGAACGATGAAGCAAATGCATGTTACTACTATGGTTATTGATAAATATTTGTGCCACATCTAAAAATAATAAACGTATTTTAAGAAATATTAATACTAAAGTAGACATTTAATATGTTACGAAAAGAGCTTGTTTTAAGTCATAAATGTGTTTCCTTGATTATTTCCAAGTATTATCTATTCTAGTTTAGTTCAATAACAACAAAATCGTATAAAAAGTTATCGAGCTATTTATAGACTCAGCTATTTTTAACGTTATTGAGCAGTGGTATTTTTGTTCGCATTGATATGTGATCGACAATGATAATAATAATAATAATAATAATAACAGTGTAACGAGTGCAAAGGGTCGTTGGTTGCAACTCTGACCCGATATCGAGCAAGCAGAGCTAGACTGGCATTAGACGGGCTGTGAAAGAAGCGCGGCGGTTGAAAATGTAGCCGGCTTCTCAGCGGTCACTTGCGGCGCACGTGCTACACTAAGCCCGGCGAAATTAAACAACCCACAATATGAGCAATCTGCATAAGCGGTCTATCATGTGCGCGGTCGGCTGCAACCAAATTTCCCGACAAGGTTATATATAATAGAGATGGTAATAGATTTTTTCTTGCTTAAATTGAAATGATAATAACGGTTGCAGCACGTGCACTTATAGCGGCTAATGTAATTTCTTGTATTTTCCTGAAAGATACATTTACTTTTCTTTTTTTTTAATATTCATTCTAAATAATTGTTTTGAACTATTTTTACGAAAACATCTTTAAATCTGTTAGATTTAAACTAGTAACATTTAGATATAATAAATAATAACTTTGGAGGTTTTAGTAAAAAATCTAAACCGGTGTTGTATAATAGTCTTTAAAGTCAAATAAATGGAAACGTAGAGCGCGTTTCAAATAATACAAATTCTACCTGAGTTGTGGGTTTAAAACTAAAAATGTGGGCTCGAAATTGCAGGTAGATAAAAAGGTAAGTTTGTCCTTTCGACCATCGACCACTTTTCAGTCATAATTACATTCGACAAACCTCGAATACAATATTTCTGAATGTCTTTTTGACGATAAAACACCAATGTTTAGAACG
>JADQWA010000006.1:130414-140414 GCA_018344505.1 Nebria ingens riversi | reverse complement strand
AAAAACAATTGAAATGTTTCTAAGTGTTTGTGATATCAATTGATGGGTTGTAAAATGTAAATTCATTTATTAACTCAGTCTAGGCTTTGAACACGTTTTCATATTTTGCCATATTTCCCTTATTAAACATTAATTTCAATCATACCATTCAAAAGTAGATGAACTAAGCTACATTTTGGTATATAGTTAATTTAATTTTGATTAAAGTAAAGTATATATTTTCGTAACTTAATTTGAAGTTGAATTTAACGACACTACTTTATATGAATCATATACCTACTCTAGTACAGTTAACGAGTTTATTTTTGTAGACGTTTTATATATTTTCTCACCTAAAACATATTTTCATCCTAGATCAAAAGAAAGCTTATAAAATAAGCTACATTTTGATGTATAGTTAAGTTTGTTTTGATTGACATAAAGTACTTATATTTGTGATTAAAGTTGATGGTCTCATATTTAAATTTGTTTAAGCGATTTAAATAATAGTAAATTAATTTCAATAACCAGATGAAATAAGTTATATTTTGATAAATAATATTTTAATCAAGTTAAAATATTTATATTTGTAGTAAATATATTCATGCAATTTCAGTAAATATGGTACACTACAAAAAGCATTCATATTTGATGTAGGTATACAGAAAGTTAGAGACAGTAAACATATTTTGTTCTAGTTCGGTGTTGTGTAGTCAACAATTCATTTACAGAATAATATAAACGGTTATAAACATACGTTGATACATAAATGATCATGACGTATATGCCACTAATTCGCAATACTACTCAATCGTTTCTCTAGAATGTATTTAATTTAAAAGAAATGATTTGTGGTTTAAACTTTTGCATAAACATTAATTATTACAACTATAAAATAAAAGTTGCCTCCGTCGACAATAAAGCTAAAGTTGGTGAACAAAACTAATATTTTCTGTTTTGTAACAACTTTGAGAATAATTCTCGTAAACTTTCCTTATTCATGAGTGACAGTTTGTAGTTTTGTGTTCTTAACTTTAGCTAAAAAGCACTTGGGAAATCTAGTGTTTATGTTTGGCATTATTTCTAATTTAATAGCAAAAAATACCCGAATGATAACGTTTTGGACGAATGATTGCGACTTGTAAAATAGCGCCTGGCATTAATGCCATTTCCGGTTGGTATTTTGTGTACCAGTGGGTGCAATGAATTTAGATTCAGCTACAATGAAGATTAATGGTGATGTAGTTCCGAAGTCGGCCATCGACTCTTTTTCCCGTTCCAGTTTCACGCGTATTAAATAATAATTGACACTTAAAACAAAATAACAAGAGGAGTTGCGAGGCGAGGATTGGTTGTTGTTATTTGCGGAAGGATTTTCTTTCCTACGCCGACGTATTAATTGAAGAATCTTGTTCATAGGGTTTACAATTATTGTATTTCATTTTGTTAATTAGTATAGTAATCAACAAGTTATTACATCATAAACGTCTTTCAGTTTTTTATATTATCAACTTGTATTATAATTACTTATTATATGAACATTTTGACAACATAGAAAAATATTTTGTTTATGTTTTTTACTATTTCTTACAAAACTCATCTGCCTTAAATATTTTTTTGTCAAGGCACCAATATACTTCATACATGCATTTACAAAGTCCATTCTGTCGTACAGTATAGTACAGTATTATTATTATTTTTTATTATATTTCTACACAAAAAACGTCATGAAAATATGGTTACGGTTGAATATTATCGGAATTAGATGATACCAAAAAACGTTTAAAAATGATCATAGTACACTGATTGATTGCAATTTCTGTTGCTACAAATGATTGATGTATGAAATTGAAATTTGTCTTCTTATAATTTGGCCATCGTCGCGGTATCACTAAAAACTAAATGCTAATTGTTTAGAAAAAGCCTTACACATCAAGACATTTATGTTTATCATTTTTATAAATATAATTTTATATCTCAAACTAATTAGGAAAACATTTGCAAATATATAATAAAAACAAAATTAAAAACATCACAATTTTTACAATATATAGTAAGTCATTTTTTAACGTCTGCCCAAGTTAACTGTTGTTTAAAAACTCTAGGTAAAAATATAAATATTTATCTTATTTTATTTCTAGGTATATATATATATATATAATTATTTTTTTTTAAGTAAATATCGGAGATCATCAATTCTAAAATATTAATAATTACTTCTATCATAGTTAACTTGGTTAGACTTTTTAAGCTGTTTTAAATACAGATAAAAACAATAATACTTTCACCGCTGCTAAAATACTCTGGGATCACATGCAACAATTATTTCTAATACTTAGTATAAACACGTTTCCATCGATTTCTTATTTTTGTATGTCAAGCCAGAGTAGTACACATAAAAATATGGGGCACATATATAGTAATATATTTATATATCATAATTGAAATAACATTAGAAATTATTTCACAACATAAAGACTATAATTCCATCCATCAGTTGAAGAATCATTTCCAATTCAATTGATTAGATTAGAAAAATCATCGATAATTAATATAAGTATGAGAGAGAGAATTTTCCAAGTATCACAGAATGAACACTAGACCTAATGGCTCGTATAAAAATGTCATATTCATCATTTACGATGCAAAAATTAATTGTTATTATTTTTGTATAAAATAGATGAGTCACCTATATAACTCCAATACGACTTGTGCATTTTGTAGTAGCCAATCTTTACGACAAATGTAATTTTACTCTAGGTTCACAAATCGGAATGCTGGTATTTTTTACAATGCTAAGACATACCTGACGATGGATCATCCATATCGTTACCCAAAACACCCGTTGCCAACTGATACCTACCGTGGGTATACGAGTAATCATAAGCATCACTAATCTCGCTTCCCATCTGCAAATCATCCACTTGCTCATTCATAACATCACTATCACTAGTACCATCAACAAACACTGCCTCAGCATTCACCACTCGACTGCTGTACCTTTGTTCCTCCACATCCGCATCCGATTTGAGCGGCGCGTTACGCGGCTGCAACACATTATTGCCGCTACTATGGTTATGCACCAATTTACTTTTTTCGTCTTGGTGAAACTTATTCGTATTGTCACTTAAAAATTCACTAAAGTCTATATGATGAAACGCAGCGTGCTCAAGTGTATTCGGCGGTATCTTTGACCGCGTTATACGGTTCTGGATTATTTGTAGATGGCGCAGCACGTACTCTTCATGCGGCGCAAGGCGGTACGCGTGCTCCAGACATGCTTGAGCCTGTAACAGACGACCCCTTTCAACGTAAACCACGCAGAGGTTATGTAGACCTTGAATGTTTACAGAGTCCAGTTGTAGGATGCGTCGATAACACTAGAGAAAATATTGAAATTTAATTTAATACTTATATTTTTAAATGTGTGTTGACTTACGTTTTCTGCCGCGTCTAAATCTTTAATATTATTAATATAAATGTCGCCTAGAAGTATCAGTCCTTTAATATGGTCCGGATGGTACTTGACTAGTTGGTTTAAAAATGGCGCCGCTTCTAATGGCCGATGGTCATCGGCTAATAGCAGCGCTAAATTGAACAATGCACTTCTGAAATCTGCTTTTAAATGCACTGCTCTTCGGAACCAGTGTTCCGCGCTTAAGATATCTGAATCGTCCATGGCTAGCATTCCTAAATTGAAATGAACTCGTTCGTTTGTCGTGTCTTTTGTTAACAGTTTTAGCAAGCGTTCTCGAGCTACTTTGCGCAACTCTGCACGCCCCAATTCTTGTAGCAAAATGGCGGAATTGAGCAGTGCTTGCTCATGGTCTGGATCAAACTCCAAAGCTTTGTCTAAGTAGGCTAGAGCTTGAGAAGCTTTACCTTGTTCTAGAAACACTACTCCCAACTATAACAAACATATTAAAAAAATAGTGTATGCTAGTATTACTCTGCGTTTCGATTATACTTACATTATAGTAAATATCTGGATTGTTGCTATCATATAAAAGAGCTCGTTCATACACTTCTTGAGCTTCTTTCGTCCGATTAAGTTTAATTAAAATATCCCCACGATTGATATACGCTTGAGTGTAGTCGGCTCTCATGCTGATTGCCTGCCGATACAACATATCGGCCTCCTCTAAGCGAGTGACATTTCGCGATATCAAATTGGCAAGATTGAGAAAAACGTTCAGGTGATTGGGCGCAATGCGTGCCTGGTACGATTCACCAGGTTTGGCTTTCGGCAACAATGACTTTGCCTTCAGATACGCGTCCTCTGCCTCTTTGAACATCTTCAAATGATTGTACGTTCGGCCAACGTTTATATGCGCGCCGACATCATCCTCCTGCACGCTGACCGCTGTATGGAAATACTTCAACGCTTCGTGGTACTCTCCAGAGCTTTCCAGAGCGTGTCCGACGTTATTAAACAGCTTAGCGTTCCGTTGGTTGACCTTCAAACCCGACATGAAGATACTGTACTCTGATTCCCAGTCTAAATTGCGGTAATATGTTTTTGTGCCGTGAACCAATAGTAAAACTGACAGCACGAACCACGATAATTTCTTATTGAACTTTTCTGTCATTAAAGTCCAACCGTAAGCGGTTAGCATACAGAATCCCATTGAGGGGATGTAGAGGATACGTTCTGCTATCACAAAGCCAACGGGGAAGAATAAATTCGACGCTGGTAAGAATGGCAGTGCCATAAATGCCAAACTCTGGAAATAATCATTAATGGACGCGTTATGATATTACCATGACTTATAATGAGATAAATTATTAGATTTTTTATTTGCTAGTTTCAAGGGCCACTAGTTATATTACTTTACGAAAATGTCACAAGGAAAAATGTCTAAATGTCAATTTAATGTATTAGGAAAGGTTAACAGTGTTGTGGTTTTTGCATAGGGTCTCTTAATATAGTTTATCTAACGATCTATGCAATAAAATTTTGTTATTTTCCTAAATTCGTAATCAGTTGTGTTTTAAAACTAATTTAATACAACAACATCAACAACGAAGTTGTTGACTTATACGTAGGTGTTATAGTTTTCTAAATATTGTAGTTAATAAATGAACATGACGATATGTAGTTTATAAGTAGTATATATTAATTTAATAATCTGGTAAATAATCTTGGTGCGATGAATAGCGAATATTATTTATTGTGTCAGTCACGGTGAAGTGAGTGAACCGATTTATTTTAATATTCAAATTCGTTTATTCATTGTAAGCAAACATGTATTTTGTTCCTTTAAACAAACACGCGAAGTAGTCGTGATATTTTTTGACAACCAGTTGTTAGTAGAAACATATATCAACACATAATAAATAAGAATCATGGTTGTAAAATCCGCTTACCATAATGATAACAGTGGCCTGTTGTTTATTCTCGGAATAAAATGCGGTGAGTACGAAAATGGCAATGACAGAGTAGGCAGAAAGGGTGGCCAGATTCCGAGGATCGAGGAAGGATTCGATGAGGGGTACAGTGCCCATGGTCCAATCACAGCAGAGATCACACGGGAACATTAACAGCCACAGGTTCACCGAGATCAGATAGTGGTAGGTGAGCTGTCGCGCCGGTGTCGCCGCCACCGAAGCCGGGTTATCGAAGCGGGTGAACACCGGTAGCTGTGACCCCATGATCTGCAAGCGGCCCAGAAGGAGGAGAATTGTTGTCACTGCAAGAACACAGAGTCGCTTTGTCGCCTCGTTTGGCCACGTCAGATGCACGCTGTTTTTCCCGTTGATCATGGAACGAATAATATAGTAGATGTCTGGCAGCCGTAACTGCAAAAACAAGAAATGCCACCGCTCGCTTTTTGTTGTTTTTCTCCCAACTGTCTACCTGTCATTCACCGATGTTATATTACTTTCCACTGCACTTGCATATTTTAAAACGTATCGTCGTCATAACTGACTATACACACATACATAACATGGCTCCACGCTTCTACAGGAAACCAGTTTTTCTGCACATGTTCAGATTTATCTGAATTTAAATACTTCTTTATTCCAAAACACAAATAAATCAACTTTTTTTTAAATACTCTCATCAACATTAACAATAAATTGCTATTTTTTACGCTTTTAATCGACGATATAATTGAGACAGAAATTACCTTTTGTGCTACAAAAATCTCGTAAACAGCACATATCCCCGTGATAGTGATGCCTTGTTCTTTGCATAGCATCGCCGTTGCAACTGATGCCATCGAAAACATCAGATGCCTCCAGCCTGCAATAGAAAATAATGTACAGATGGTAAAAAGGCATTCGGCGGTGTATAGTTGATAAAAACCGGCGTATTCATGTGACATGCAGTGTGTTAAACGGCTGCACTTTGTGCACATTTGCGCGCGAATAGGTAATAGATGTGAGACCGTGCGCACAATAGATTCAATTGGATTCGGGCGTGTGCATTTGTTGAATAAAAATCGCGCCGAGCTGGTGACTCTTTTCAAACCAACAACTGACGCAGAATTGTCGGACATGCGGACGTGCACATTTCAACTTTTAAATAGGCTAACTCAGCAACGTATATACAACTTAGAAGAAAAAAGAAGCTCTGATTTATTCGAGACAAAACGAAACTATTTAGTACTTTTACAGCGCGTGCAAAATAACTAATTTTGCTGCTATCCTAATAACAAATGTTGGAAATTCGAATTAAATTAGAATATTTAATAACAACACACTTTTGATTTGTAAATAAAACTTAGAATAATAATAATAATAATAAAATACCTGTCGACTTTTTATGCCGGGTTGCTTTGGTGTAAAAGATGAATGCAGCGAGGAAAAAAACGGACGCCAATGTCTCGGCGCGTCCAACAACTCCAGTGACCTGCAGAAAATAGTTAATTTCATTAGTAAAAGCCGACATACATCAAAGTGTCAGATGGTGAAATGCAACAGCAAGAGGTCATGGCAATAATTCAGCGATGGGATTAAGTCCATTTTTGAAATTAACTGTCAGATATTTCATACCGCAAGATGGGAAGACTGCTTTATTGAAATGCTCTCATAAATTCACGGTGCACAATTTTATTAAACCCGCGCTACTAAGTATCCACCTCCATTCTAAATGTTTCCTTGCGTTGGCGGAGGAGGATTTTAATTTCATATTAAGAATCCTACGTTGATTATTATTCGTTGGTTTTATAATCATTTTTTTTAATAACACACATACATTAGCATCGGGCGGTTCATATTATAATTAGAATTCCAGGAATAAGTATTCCACTCATCCAGCTTTAGTTCTAAACGTAACAACATTGTCGGCTGGGTAACATTTACCTTTCGGTGTATATACACCTTCGAACATAAGTCTTGTCCCTTTATAGCCACCTAAAGTCTCGCAACCAGCATTGCATGATTTTTAATGCAAGTTATGCAGCACGTACAAAATCAGTTAAATTTCGTAGGTGAATCCATATCATTCGCTTATTATGGTAGGGTGGACCAAGTATGCATATTTGCAGTTAAACTTGATGTTTAACAGTAGCAAATATGATTCGCGGTTGTGTTCAACCACTGTAAGCGGTATTATAACGTTTTTCAATGTGTGTGTGTGTGTTTTTTTTGTTAGGAGCGCCCACAGGTAGTTTTAAGAACAGCTATTGCCATCATAAATGGACTAGTAGACCTTGAATGTGGTCACTGGCGTCCAGGTGTAACAAACTATAGTACTAGGAAATGCCGTACTGCGGCAGAAGCTCCCAGACTTTAACCATCCTATTAATTCAACATCCATAATTTAAGGCCCAGTTATTGCTTCGACCCGATGTATGTGTGCGTTGCTTTTGCCTCGGCAAACAACATTTCAATTTATTAGTGTAATACAACAATATATATATGTAGGTACCTATAGCTATAGCGACGAAGATTGACCATAGTACGATGATCACTTACAAATATTAGATTAGCAAACATTGACCTTTAGTATAAATACACCCGGGGTATCTGTAAATGGCCCATCATTTAATTAGAATCATGTATGTTTGGCCGAAACGCGTCTAATATCAATATTTGATGATTCTATAAATATTCGAATTAATATACTTATTACAGTTTTTACTTTCTTATACGAAATATTCAACTAAATGTAATCATAAAATAATTCGATCTCGATATATTAACTAGCCTCTTCCCTGAATTGAGTCTAACTATATTTGGAATGACGTCATAAATATGAATATTTGACCAATTTAAGACGGCTAACATTGTCGAAATTTGTTTAATAATTACTTATAATTAAACCTTTTGTTCAGTTTTAGATGTCTTATCATTGGGATTAAATATTTATTCAAATAAATATTAAAATCTTAAGAAATACAAGGGACAATATAGCGTTGTATTTGCGCATATTTATATATTTTAATAGGTTTTCTATGAATCAATATAGATGGTGCCACAAGTCTCGTTTTGATTAATTAGTAAACGTCATTTACTCAAAAACTCGTATTAAGCATTACTAAAATAATCTAGTAGTTTTTAAAATTTACACGAAATAAAAACAGATTTTTAAACATTGTTTTCCATAATAATTTGCATTTTCATATATTTTAATAGGTTTCCAATAAATCAATATAGATGGTGCCACAAGTCTCGTTTTGATTAATTAGTAAATAAAAACGAAACACTAAGCTATATAACACATGATTTGTACTAGACAGAACAAGCTCGCTCCTTGTTTAACTTGAGTTATTATATGGGAATTTATCGGAATCTTTCACTCTTACTACAGTACAATATGTTTGTGTGTCAAGAAAATATTAGATAGTTGGACTATGTATCCATTAGAATATTTTCCCATTGTGTATTTATATATTTAGTAATATCTCGTAAATGGTTAAAGATATAGAAAAAATTACTCTAATATAAATTGAAGATTATAATATTTCCTACAACTTTTATAGATAAAGATTTTTTGATAGCTTTAGAGAAAACGCGTTTCATATGTTTATAAAATATTTTATATGTTATGTTCACTTGAAAATAGTTGAATATAGCAGACATTTATATTCAATTGTGTCAATAGTTAAAATTTAATACGAACATTTAGTACTAGTCGAAAAAATATTGTGCGCAATAAATTCGAATAATCTACGGAAATTTTTATAAAAAAAACAGCAATAAATGATAATAGAGAAAATAAAACATCATCATATCGAAATTTAACAGCGGGGGATTATTTTTTCACAAACATCACAAAAAAAAAAGAAATATCTTTTTATGTATTCTCTGTGTTTTTGTTTCGTGACGCCGGTTTTAGGTTATTTTAAAAGAGCGTCCGCGTTTTTTTAGTTCTCTCACGCATTTATTTTCTGTTATTCAACACGAAACGACAAAAGCTCGCCATGAAAATAAAGGTGGATAATAATATCGCGTGTGCTAGTATTTGTCGGTTTTCTTAAATCGTCGGGCGCGCCGAAGACAAATGCTTGTCTGTCCACCATATTTAACTCGAGCAATTACAATTTGTTTTGTCGCGCGCATTAGCTGGACAAATAATCCTGTAATAAGTCGTGAATGTCACACTACATACAGTGCAAGTACCTACTACGATTACTGCACAATTTTATTGGCAAAGCTTTTTAAAATGAACTTCCCCGGAGAGACACTGCTTCGCTTCCACAAAAGCGCTGAGCACTATTCGTGAATTTATCGATGGCGAAGCTTTTAAAATCTGGTCGCGTTTTTACTAGAAAAGAGCTTAATAGGTTTTTAGAAAATTTACAATTTAACTAATGGTGTTGTGTTTACAATTATCTTAAGACTACAAAGACATGTAATGGTGGATTCACTAAAAAAAAATCTATTCACAAATTCTAAGAAAACAAATATAATTTATTATATATATATATATATATATATATATATATATATATATATATATATATAATATATATATATATATATATTATATATATATATATATATATATATATATATATATATATATATATTATATATATATATATATATATATATTATATAGATATATATA
>JADQWA010000006.1:120414-125414 GCA_018344505.1 Nebria ingens riversi | reverse complement strand
GCCCAACTACACATCGATGCTGCGTCGCTAACCCATTGCCTCTCCACCCAAAACACCCAACGCGTGTACCCTTAACAACCGACTGTCCAGCCGCCACCAGGCTGGTTGGCTGCGACCCCTTTTCCGTCATTCTTCACTACTTGCTGCGTCGCGCGATCAAAGAAAACTTCATTCTTGGCATCGAAATAATGGAATACCCAACTTTTCAAGACCCCCATATATATATAGTAGATAATATGATGAACACACACACATATATACATATATGTAGTTATTGCGGCACGTATAATGGCATAGGCGGTTCGAATTCACGGATTTATCTCAGTCCACCCCGAAATTGGATTGTTTCGCAATGCTAAATTAACGTCGAGATCACGGTCCATCTAAATCGTGATCATATGGGCGGTCAACATTAATTTGTACGCGTAGGCGAGACTTTTGAAAAGTGAAATGCGTTTAATTGCTTTGGATACTTATGTTAGTATATATATATATATATATATATATATATATATATATATATATATATATATTTATTTTTATTTTTCAACATAGTCACCTTGTAACTCTACACACTTCTCCCAGCGATGCTCCCATCTCTGTAAACCCGTCCAAATAGTACACGGCGTTTTTCTCTGCAAAATAATTGTTCACGAAGGTGACTGTCTCTTCATTTGACGAAAATCTCTGTCCTCCGAGCGCAATTTTTAGATGAGGGAACAAAAAGAAGTCGCTTGGGGCTAGATCTGGTGAGTAAGGCCGATGGTCAAGCAGTTCAAACCGTAATTCGTGGATTTTCGCCATGGCAACCGCTGAGGTGTGAGACATGTTTTTGGTCTAACGTGAGCAAACGCGGCACCCAACGCGCGGACAGCTTTCTCATGTCTAAATGTTGATTTATATGTGACAAACACGTTCTATTGACATGTTCATAACCTCTGCTATCTCTCTTACTTTAATTCGGCGGTCGTCTAGCACCATTTCGTGAACTTTAGCGATGTTTCGTCGGTAGTTGCAGTTTTTGGACGTCCCGAACGTTCATCGTCTCCCAAGCTCTTACGGCCACGTTTAAATTCAGCTGCCCAAAATTTCACTGTGGTAAATGATGGTGCAGAGTCCCCATACACAGAATCCAACTCATCTTTGATTTGCGTAGGCGTATTGCCTTTCAAAAACAAATATTTGATGACAGCTCGATACTCGATTTTGTCCATTTCAAAAAAAAATAAAAAACACATCAACTCACTCAAACGACTGTTACATAACAACTGCTCGTCCAAAATGGCTGAAACTTTGGTGAGTAACTGTCAACAGATGAACAACGAAATTCCCTAGCTTTTATTTACGAGTGCTGCTATCTTCATGTTGAGGTCGGAAACTTTTCAGACCACCCTCGTATATATGGTTCGGCGACTGGCGATGCACTTTTAAAAGGTTGAAATTTAAAGACAGTGATGCAAGGCACTAGCTACATATATATATATATATATATATATATATGGGAGTGCTCACACAACCGTGACACACATAAATTTTGCATCCGCAATTGTTTTACACGCGTTTGTGGCTATAAATTACTCCGGGCGAAGCAAGAGCGCGGCGCACTATTGGCCACAACTAGCCCAGTGTGTCTTGGAGCAGAGTGTTACCTCCTTTAATTGTGCCCCTATATATCTTAACGGACCACCAAAGCATTACAGTACACACACACACACACGCACTACATCAGGTAAATCGACAAAGAGAACACAGTGTATCAACTAAACACACACACACACACACACAATTAAATGTAATATATTTTACATTTGAAACACAAAACTAAAACATCTACTTGTACGTTTTCCATCAATTGCAAATTGCACATTTGCGAATCGGAGAATAGAAATTCGATTCCGTTTCCGTGATTACTGTGTATAGCAGCGTGTGCTCTATCGTCGCATTTCGAAATGGAGGAGATATATATATGTATTTTTTGGGTCGTATTTTGATACAGCGGTCGTTCGCCGCGGCGTGTTCCGTGTTCCCTGGGTGCACGGGATTTCGTCGATGAGATATACGCGCCGCGAACGCTACTAAAGCGGAAGACAAAGCATTATTGAAGCGCAAATGCGAAGTTCGGTCCCGCGTACGGCGATCACCAAGTGACATCAAACAAGAAATTAGGTGATCAGATATAACGAACCGCGTATACGACATTGTATAACCTTGAACGCTTCATATGTAAAATTAAGAAACACAAATATGGAATATGATTGATTTCCAATTTTTTTTATATATATATATATATATATATATATATATATATATATATATATATATATATATATATGTGTGTGTGTGTGTGTGTGTGTGTACGAATGAGAGTAAATGTAATATATCAGCATATAATATATAGAAGTTGAATGCACACATTAGAGGATGGTATAATATCGAGAGACATTTTAATTAATAATAAATTATGTACGTGTGCACCTAGGCGTTTGAATTGGAATTGTGCTGATCTATTACAGCACCAAGGGACAGTATTATTTGATTGCTGTCCGTGATAAGGGTTCGAATGGCCGTATCGGAAATTAGCTTGTATATTAGGCCATCGCGCATAAGAAACGTAGCTGCTGTTCTTGCATACCGATTCACATGGCGTCCAACGAACAAACTTAAACATTTATGCTTCTTCTTTGTCTTTGTTGGATTGAATTCATTCACAAACGAGCAAAAAATGTACATCTTTTGTGCTTGCTTCTTTTGTACCACAGAAAAGTAATCTAGAAAACTTGTTATTGGATTTTGTGTTGTTGAATTATAAAAAATTCATATATGTAAAGTTACGCATTTTTTTCCCAGTACCTATACATATATATATATATATATATATATATATATATATATATATATATATATATATATATATATATATATATATATATATATATGTATATATATATATATATATATTTATATATATATATATATATATATATATATATATATATATATATATATATACATTTATTCTCCATTACACACCATAAAATGGATAAAGCATTACTGGGTGTATATTTACATATAGATAAAATGTCTATAATATTAATTGTGGGTACCTATACGTTTATTTGAATATATACAGTGTGTGTGTGTGTGTGTGTGTGTGTGTGTGTGTGTGTGTGTGTGTGTGTGTGTGTGTGTGTGTGTGTGTTTTGAATTGAGTATATTGTGTTTTGAGTAAAGCGTATTAGGAAGTAGTTTGGATAGTTAATGTTTTGGCTTATGTTGTTGATTTAACCGTTATAACAGGGACCCTGAATAGCGGCGACGCGACGCGACGTTCGCTCTGTCTGTATTGTAACATACAAGTGCTACTTTTGCTCAATATAACGGCCTTTAAGTGCATTTTGAAAAATGTACTTCGACCGCCAGGTCCTCAAGTGTACGCCCGTTTTGCATAAGCACGAATAATATGACACAAGCGCTACTGCTACTGCTGCAGATGCTGTACCTTGTACATACATACACACTCACAATATAGAGTTTTAAAGCTAAAGTATACAAAACACTTATAATCGTATGTTATCGTTACATAAATTTAACATAACATGAATAAAATATACATTTTAAGCGAACATATCCCATTGAAATTTATTATTTTCATATTTATTTAATTTTGCTTATGCATATCAAATGTCTACTTTTGTTTTTCTTTGTCTTCAATTATATCTTCCACCATCAAAACTTCATTATTTTCGTTATAATAACATTTAATATACAAACAACAATATAGGTATAGGTTGTTTTAATAATTTATTTTTATTAAATCGAGCTACTACATAATAATAAAACTCGTATGTTTTAAAATTGAAATGAGTCTGGTTAGCTGTTGAACATATAATACCTAACCCACACAAGATCAGCGAAATGGTATACGTAGTACCTAGTCAGTATAAATGTACCAATGTATATTTATTTTGTGCGTCAGTAACTCGTTGATCCTATGTTATGTGTGTGTGTGTGTGGTTTGCTTCAATTTCGAAATGCCTAACAAATGATACTTCTAACTAGGGCGAAAACCACGGTGACCGGTGATTTACCGTTCAGTGCCAGAGTGGATGTTGTTGGTGCAAAATGCTAAAGCTAAAATGTGTATATATGCACGAGGCCAACTCGACTGTAGCTTTAGCTATATACATACATGTAGTGTATTCGCGGCGCGGCGCGGCGGTAAAACCGCACCACTCTAGTTTTAAAACATGACGATTCCAAATGAAATAGACCGCGCTCACTTACAGCCTTCTACAAACTTTTAATTAAATCATAAAAATGTTTACATTTCACTGATTTTCATTTAAATATATTTGAACATTTAAAAAAATATTCTACTTACCTACAGTTAATTTAAAAAACTTTCGATTTTCTTTAAAACTAACAATTTTTTTATAAAACTAATACTCATATAGTCGTTTTACACTTAATTTTGACTAATTTTTCATTGAAATCTGAAACAATTATTTATATTTCGGTATTTCTAATTGCAGTAAAATATATTTTAATCTTTAAGTAATTATTACAAAAATTGGAAAACAACTAGAGAGTTTCCTGTTTTAGGGATTAATAATTAATATTTTATTAATATGAAAATAAATTTTCAGCTAAATTGATTAAAAATTCTGGGAGATACAGCCCAAAATATAGAATAATGTTGGCTTTTATACCAAACGGAATGTATTTTATCTCAGTGTAAGACCAAAATATGTTGCTTTTAATGTGATTTAAATTGTAAAATAATCTTATGTATGTATATACATTTCAATATATTTTAAAACAAATGGAATTGTTTTCTGAAACATACAAGTGCATCAGTGGCAGCTGTTGGTATTTCTCAAGTAATAAATAAAGGCATTAGATTGTTTTCGCATTTTGGGAGCGCGAGTTAGGGTTGATTTTAAAACGGTGGCGTTCGCGGTTTAAAGAATTCGAGAAACATCTGTTATGTGGTTGCGCGC
>JADQWA010000006.1:52953-120314 GCA_018344505.1 Nebria ingens riversi | reverse complement strand
TGTCCATAGATTTATATGTTACTCTCTTGCTTTTCTTATAATGTATAAAAATCCTATCTTAGTTTTGAACGCGGGTTGCCTACTTTACAGGATTTGATTGTGGGGAAAATTCATTGATATTTTGCCAGTTATCTCAGAAATGGTGAAAGTTATAAAGAAATGTTTTAACTAAAAGCTGTTGAGATGAATTTTTTTTTATGATTATAATACTTCGTATACGAAAGTAAAAAGGCAAAGAATGGAAGTTTAAGATTCTAAAAATAGTAAGATTAGAGAATTAATGATATTACTCATCGAATTTGATTGAAAAGCTCGTGATGAAAATCCCGTTTTGCATATTTATATACTATGTGCACTTCTTCTTTACTGTGAGTCAGTTAAACATCTGGTAAAAAAAATCACTGTAGTCCTTTGCAACCTTCAGAATTCAGATTTCTCATTAGATTCTTTTTCGTTTTTCTCGTCTCAGTTCAAAAGAAACGTTGCATCTCTATCTGTTTCATTTGCATCTACGCCTTTCAATTCGTTTCGCAGTTATATATATATATATATCTTTACGTTCATTACCGAAATACAGAAGCAGGCAGGAGATTGCTATTTGCCGGCTGTGTTTACGAACAGACCAATACTGATTTACATTTTAATTTAGCTACACTGTACCGTCGCGTCGTAGACCACCTACTACTACCATCACAACAAAACTGCAGTTTACATATCGATTTTCTTAATAATTTGCGATGGAAAATGCATTAAATATAATTATTATAAGCCGTTTAGTGCATATCATCACATTGTATAACGTTTGAATTGGTTTCATATAATGTTATTACCACGTTGTTACCGACGATAATAATTTCAACTTTTGTCCGATTAGAGTGAACACATTAATAAAAGTATCAAACGTAATGGTTCGGTCTCTATTCTGTGTCGAGAATTACATTTTAACGACTTGGTTTATGAGCTTGTCGTAAGCGGTCAGTGTTGGCTAGCAGTGTGACGTCACAAAAGGCGAAGCATATAACGTATTTATTTGTAACCGTTTGCCGAAAACATATTTCACTTAAATTAGTTTTTTGACGTTTTAATTTGTCAATGTCAACCGTAACGCGGAATCGTCAATGTCAGATATGCCATGTCCTTTCATTATCAATCTTTGTTTGCATGTGTTGTGGATGATTTAAAAACTGTAAAGTCATCCGTGTTTCTCCGGAAATTGGCACACTAGACATCGTGCTTGTTTTATTTTAGAACTTCCCGTTTCTGATGTTTTATATACCTACTACCTACACGCGAATTTATTCAATTCATTATTATTTCTTGTTTGAATGTAGTACAATATAACTTTTGTTTTTCCGTCGAAACGAGTTTGAAATTGCGCTCGGACAAACGGTCCAGGGGTCGGCATGTTCTCCTACTGGTTAGCAAGGTTTTTCCATCGAAAAAATGACCTTCCTTATCGATATATTCGCTTTTACGTCGCACGTACCTACTACTACGGACCAGCAACTGAACACACTGTAATGGGAAGCTTCAACTTTTTTTCCACATCAAACAATCATGGAACTACTTAGACGATATAATTCAAAATCATAATTTTGAGAATCTCCTTCAATATAGGCATGTTCATCTTCTTGAAAAAGTTAAATATTTCTAGATTTAACCCAAGTTACATTCATAGACTAAGTGGAATTTATTTTGTATCAAACACATACATATATAAATAGGACTTTTAGAAATCCAAAGAAACCTTTTCTTTTCTATTTTTTTTTTTTATCGCACATATATATCTGTGTCACATTACGTATCCCAATCATTGATTTTACTGAATTTGTGTTTTTTCCCCTACCGTTCTTTTGAATGCCATTTGGCCATGCAAGACTTTAACAACCACGCTTTGAATTTGATTAATATTGCAATTCGTTTAAAACTACCATTTCCCGTTCCACCCCAACCCGTTAACGTTTCCCTTTGATGGTCCCTCTTTTTCCCGTTTAGGAAACTTTGCGTTCACGAATCTTGTTATAATCCAGGGTTCCCACTAAAACGTTTGTGTTTCACTGAAAGGGAACAGGGGTGCGACAGGAAATGGCCATCGAGCCCTAATAGGGGATGATTTAATTGTATTTTGTGCCCCAAAAAAAAATCGGACATTTTTAACGGATTCGATTTTCCGAATACAATAAACCCATGACCATTGACGTGAATTACCAAATTATATTCTTTACATCGATTTTGATTTACTTTAAAACAATCAATCATTTTTATTTATTTCTATATATATATATATATATATATATATATATATAGTATATTATATATAAATAATATATTTTCATTTCGTTTTATATAATTTAAGTTTAAATATATAACTTTAAAGATAATCTAAACATAGGCAAAATATTGCGTTGTTAACGCTTAAGTTGACTCGAAATTGAACTTTATGGAAACAAAGGCAACTGTGGTCACTTATGGTGAAATTAACCGTAAACATTAGTAACACAGAATAAACATTCTAGCAAAAACAAAGCAATGATTTTCCGTATATAAGATCTAATCTTCTTATATTTTAGTTAGCAGAAATTAATAACGAAACATTCTGTTTAACTGACTACACAATTCTAATTATACAAAAGTGCTTTTGCCGTGATACTGATGGCAAAGATACGTATCTTTTTCATTACAGATATTATTGTCACTAAAACCTTAAGAGGAATTATATTTCATAGCGAATTATTTAAATAATAGTCTTATATATTATTTTATATATATATACCTATAAAAGCATATTTAAAAAATATAAAAGCATCTGTACTTTAAAGTTTTAAACCCCAAATTAAGTTGAACGTGAATAAAAAGCCCGGAGCGTACGCTTATCAAAAGTCAATGTAAGCGCATGTGCAGTACCGCGTAAATGGTGATGACAGATGGCCAGGCCATAATTTGTTATCGATAAAATCAATGATTACTCCGGTAATATCAAAGATCTATAGTGAAATTTGTGTCAGACATATTAATTAAATAGTGCTCTAGAAGTGTACAGTGTTAGTTTTGCTGGGGGGTGATCTCACAAAGGCGGATTCAACCATCTGAAACTACTTTCATCTCCAGTGAAAAGCTATTATAATAAGGTCTGTGACAGCTATATATATTTCTATGCACATATCTTTAAAATGACCAACAATGCTGTTATTTTGTTATTGATTTATAAACTATGTTTTATTATTATTCATGCAGCGTTTTTATGAATTGTTTATATGTTCAAATGAACTTAGGTGCAAATGTTTTTATTTGAAATATAATTTAGAGCAGGGAAAGACTAAAATGTAATTAACAAAAACAATAGTAACAGATTATTCGAAGGTGTGTTTTGTTTGATGACATTTCAACATTTTCGGACGTAAAATAAATCCCATTATTATAAAAATACGATTTTTAATTAATCTTTTGTTTTGTGCTACGCTTGTATAAAATTACTATTTTTCGTATTTATTTGAACAAAAGCAAAAACGCAATTCGTTTTAATGAAAGTTCTTCGCCTAGTTAAATCAAGTTTAAAATATAAATATTCTCAAATAAATATTTCTATCATAATTCATCAATATATATATATTTTAAAAATACTTTAGGTTCAAATGATAAATTGTTTCAAAGTATATATATATATTATATATATTAGTATATATATATATATATATATATATATATATATATATATATATATATATATATATATATATATATATATATATATATATATATATATATATATATATATATATATATATATATATATATATATATATATATATAGATATATATATATATATATATATATATATATATATATATATATATATATATATATATATATATATATATATATATATATATATATATATATATATATATATATATATATATATATATATATATATATATATATATATATATATATATATATATATATATATATATATATATATATATATATATATATATATATATATATATATATATATATATATATATATATATATATATATATATATATATATATATAATATATATATATATATATATATATATATATAGATATATATATATATATATATATATATATATATATATATATATATATATATATATATTATATATATATATATATATATATATATATATATATATATACACCTATATATATATATATATATGTATATTATATATATATATATATATATATATATATATATATATATATATAAATTGTTATTGAGCTAAATTAAAAAATATAAAATTGAATATGAAAAGAAATATTTTTATTATTCTATAAGCGTATATTTATTTAATAAATACGTTTTATATTACCAATATATTTATTATGGAATCTTAAGATATTTTTATTAAATGCTATACAAGTATGCCTAAAATACATTTTGGGATAATCGATGTAAAATAAATATTTGTTATACCTAATTGAACTCTCATATAAATATTATATAAAAAAGCTTTTTTTTATTAAAAAAGCTTTTTTTATTAAAAAAGAAAAACAGTTAACATTTCGAGATCGAATTTTTTCATGATTACAATACTTATTGTTTAGTACAGGACAGTAAAAATGTTTTCGTAACAGTTTTTAATATTTAAATTAGTGAATAAACGTTAATACATGTGTGTATATTTTAAAATAAAACTACGTCAAAAATCAATAGGTATATTCGCAAATAATTCGGTGTAGGTATATTTGAACGAAATATTGTACTGTACACGATATGTTCGTTGAATTGTTTGAATTGCCAAGTGGTATTTGGATTTTGAAATTCATATAGTAGGTACATATATGTATATATATATATATATATCTGGTTTGGCATGATGTTTGCAAAACTAATTATGTAGCTTGTTGTCAACGTTAAGAGGATTCGCGTACTGTGCACTGTTGAAATGTGGCTGATTGCAGAATAAAATGGCATGGAGGATAATGGCAAATACATGTTCACTGCGTGATCATACTACTCGAATATTGTCACAAGACAATCGCAACACAATTTTACTTTTTCAAGCGTGCTTCTATATTTCATATTGTTTCCGGAAAATAAGTATACTTACATAAATATGTATATTTGAGTGAATTATTTTATTATTATTACGAAAATCGTTCGTATTACCTATAAGAATGTTAAAAACTATTCGAAAACATATTTTAATAACATATTTGATCCATCTTGAGCTGTTTTTGAATCTGGGTCGTTTACATTTAATTACTAAGGGATCCGGTTGTATGAGGAAGAGAAAAGTGGAAGGCCACAGAGCAAAATAACCCCGGAAATTAACATTTCAGAAGCAGAGACAATTGGCGCTTACAGTCGACGAACAAATAATAATACAGACACTCGATTGTTTTGGATTAAAATAAAAGGAAACACAAAGTTGAAATTCAATTTGTTTGCATAAAAGAACGGTTGGCCCCTTAACGAAACTTTGCAGTGTTCGTTTTGTATTACATTAAAGACATAACTTTTTGTTGTACATACAATAATAAACAATTGCTTGTCAGTAACTCTGAATTTCCACGGGGCTATATTCGATTGTTTCAACGCTGCGAACGCTACTGACATTCGTCTTTTGTTTATTTTGTGCACAGTTTCAATTAAACGTAAATATAAATATTTAATTTCGGTATTACCTACAGTTTTTCATTTTCGTTCATCTCATCCTACTTCGTGAATGGATTAATACATAGACAGATATTATATTTATATTATTAGCAAGGTTTCAGTTAATATGGCTGCATTCATAAGTTTTCCTTTTGATTAAATCTAGCTGCAAAGTCGTAGAAAGTAATTAAATATCTACATTTTTTTAAATCTAGTGAAATTTGATATACCTACCTATCTACTTCTATAATAGATGTATGGTTTCACGATCTAGCGAATGAAAATTCGGTATCTATTTTATTTATTGATAAACATTCGAAAAGTTTTAATTAAAAAATATATATTACAGTGTCCTGTATTGTCATTTCTTATATGTAGTAGATATATCTATTACAACTTCACAACCACACACACACACACACACACACACACACACACACACACACACTCACACACACACACACACATACACACACACGTGCACGCACATCGACACACACACACACACACACACCCCGACACACACCCCGACACACACCCCGACACACACCGACACACACAAACATACTCACACACACCTACAGACACACACACACACACACACACCGACACACACATACACACACCCACACATGCTCCCATACACACACACACACACACCGAAACACACACACACACACACACACACACATAAACATTGACATACATACACACACACACACCGACACACACTGACACACACACACACACACACCGACACACACACACACACTCACCCACCGACACATACACCGACATACCGACACACACACACACACAAACGCCCCTTCCCTTTCCCCATCCTCATTTTTGTTTTAACAGTGCATCGTTTTATGCGTCGTTTTATGCTAGCTTGAACAAAACACACATAAGCGCCATGCAAGTTGAGACACATAATCTGCATTTGTTCAAGAAGCTTACATACCTGTCACACTTTTCATAACACTAGCTTACTTGTCAGAGCTTACATTTACAGTAAGATTAACTTGTCCGTGTGGCAGATAATGAAATTAATTACAATTGTTTAAGAAAGTCATAATACAACAAACAAATATTTCTACACTTATTAATAAAAGCACGTAAAAATATAAATAATACCTTACGCATATTTAAAAATATCACCAGAAAATTTAAAATTACATTTCCAGAATGAAATGTGCTCTGAGCAGACAAAAAAAAAAAACTTAATTCTCAAAATGAAATATACTATGCAATATACGCAGATAAAAATAATATTATTCGCCATTAAAAACATAAGATCCCGGTGCGGTGGCTGTGTTGGCGGCGCGGCGCTAAGGAAAGGTGGCTAAAACACCTATTACGTAAAACGACGTTCAACACACTTTATCAGTCTCCCACCCAGTACCGTACTAAGAGAAATTTAACTACCTTGAGCCCGCATCATTAAATTTTCAAGTAGACACTAATATGTGAACAAATGCGTTCATAAACGACAAACTCGAATTCTCCTTATAGGTAATTTAATTTCTGATTAAGATATTATGAATAAACATCGTTTTTAATTTATTTACTAAAAAAAAAAGCTATAACACTATTGCTCTAAAAGGATTAACGCGTAATGAGAAAGTGTTTAATTTACTGTGTGACGTAAATTAAACATTTCTAAGATGCAAAGAAACCATGGAAAAATAACATGAGAATTATATTCGTTTTCCGCTGGGGTCGACAGAAAGTAATATTAAAAGAAAAGTCGTTGCTGGGCGTTCTCACCGTTCACCGCTCACTGCTCACCGCTCGCCGCTCTCCGTTTGCCGCTCGCCTCACGCCGGCGTGGTAGAGGGGTGTAAATTATAAATTCCGCACTAAATAACACGGTTTAATGTGTATTAAAAGAAGTTATCGCAGAACTAAGAAGGGGAAGTTTTGTTTCGTAATGTGAAAAACTCATTCCGTTAAATTAGATTAGCGTTGGCGTGTTTCGTGGCAGGACCGCCACCGTTTTAGTCGTTAACGAATTGGGAGACCAACATATATGAAACAAAAACGATGCTCTTAACTTATATATATATATATATATATATATATATATATATATATAATATATATATATATATATATATATATATATATATATGTGTATAACATATATATAAACACACATATATATATATATATATATATATATATATATATATATATATATATATATATATTATATATATGTAGTCAAGGTGGTTTATAATACAAAAGACAGGGATTGGGTGTCAATGTGGACTTAGAGGGTCTTTAGATTAGTTGAGGAACGCTCTGAGGCGTCAGTTTACGTAAGTTAATACCGTGCACTAGGTATTGTTGATTTAAAATCACACACACACCACCAAACACACCTGCAACTTCCATCAATAAACACATCGAAAATAGATTCATTTGTATAAATACTGTACAAAGATGAGAATTCATAATAGAATTAGAAAATAAGATAATATTGACGCCTTTTAGGATTACGAACTTCAAAACTACAAAATATAATGAATTGAGCTAGTCAATATGTAACATATGTTGTAAAATTGGTATAAATCTGTGTCCTGAGCAAATATTAGCGAAACCGAAAACATCGAGTTCGATTCGCTGTAGTACAAATATGGCTAGGTAATCCGTAAGAGTGCGGATTCAATTCTATTCTGGACACGTATTGGAGAACACCAAGGCTACTCCCCGGCACATTTTCAATGTTGCACGTTTCTACCTAGTAGCCGCCAATGGCGACCATTGGGTCCGAACCATCGCCATCGCATCGATGCCTCAGGGATGTGAAAATACAAAAATTACAGCCGGTGTATAAAAGATAATAAGAAAAAAGAAATGCTGTCGAAAAATATACTGATGCGTGATGAAAGAAATAGACATCATTCAATATTTACCATAACTACATAAATAAAATACATACATACATACATAACTTAATGCCTATTCCCAACATGAGGGGTGGCAGAAAACCCTTTACATTTCACATCTTCAAAATCTTTCGCCATTCAATTCTATCTTTACGCATATGAATTTTAATAATAAACAATGCATTTAATATATTGTTAAAATGTTAGATATTTGTTTGGAAATATTCCTCTGTTTGCTTCTTCCTTTTTACCGGATGTAGAAAGATAGGTATATACATATATATATATATATATAAAAGGCTTTCAGTTCAATTAAATTTTCGTTAAAATACAAACAAAACGAAAAACAACACGCGGATGCTGCATCTAATTAGACGAGGAACACCAGAGACTTTACCAATTAATTGAACAAAGCAAACGTGTTTATTATGAGAAACTTTTTGTTTATCCGCCAAAAGAAAATTTATTCAACAAGATGGCTTCCGTTCTACAAACATCGAACAGAATAATAGTGATTTTAAACCCGTAAACTCAATCTTAATTAAATACATATATTTTCTAGAAAATATTCCCAAATGACTTGATATAATACTTAAGGCTGAATATATAACTTGTTAAATTTCGCACATAACTTCAATATGGCACCCTGGTCGAGAAAGACCCATAAACCATTTTGATTGTGGTGCATTACTTCCAAAATGTGGTCATAAAAAGGCGGCCATCTTTGACATTAAGAAAGCTTCCAAAAAGAAAAGTGTGTGACCAATTTTATACGCTCGTCAGTACCACATCGTGAAACGAGCCCAATTACAGAAGAATACCGTCGTAAAACTACTCATGGATAATTCATAATTCACATTTTGTTAAATCGCGTTCCGATATCGCTGTAAATCTTATCTAATTGACACCGATACGCTAGTAAATAATATTATTATTACTACGATAACGTGACAGCAGTCGTTTGTGTCTAGAGTGCGAGTACATATTACATACAATCAAATTAAAATAACGGTTTTCGTTTCGTGAAACAACGAACGTGTCATTGACAGAATAGACGCTTGCTACCAATTGTTCTCTTGTTTATCTAGAAATGCTTCTAGCGAAATGTAAAGTACAAATAAATGTATTGTTATCCTAGAGACACGCCGGTCTTCGTGTTTTGTTCCATAATTTACCCTAAGTTTCAATTAATGATTAAAATACTACGACTCGACTGTCTAAACATGTTCAACACTCGTCCATATACATATTTAGTAGTTCGTTTCACATACTAAAATAATGATACATCTTGAACCAAATATTAGATTAATAAAGTTGAAATTATAGGTATCTGAAAATACAGTGAGCCCCTCCATAAAAACATATTAAACACGTTATAATAGTCTCGTTTTATCGGGCGTTGCCTTCATGTCACCTGTCGTCTTTCCTCCATAAATGTTTGATGATGTGATACCATCATCTTTCGTTCACATTAAAACGCTGTCAATTCACACTAGTGAAGCGATACGTTGATGTTCTGTACAATCTTTTAACCGTAGTGTACTTTTGAATATTATAATACATATTAAAGTGATTGCTTAACCATTGAGTGTCTACAAGTAATTCACTTATAAAAAGTGTCACGTCAAAAATACCTTAGTGAATATTTTTAATTAATTCTCCAAGCGGAGAACGATCCCTTTCCAGTCTTTGGTTCAAATTAAATGTTGCTACGTGTAGCCGGAGAGCGCGGCACAACTTCTGCAACAAGGATTTGTTTTAATCTGGATTTATTTCCTTTCGCTTAAACCTTGATATTAAATCTGGACGACAAAATATTTTTCACTACTGCAGTAATCTTAGATATTTATCACTTCCATCAATGGCTACACGATCTAATTGTTTTTTCTTCCAATAACGTTTTATTTTACAATATTGTTGAATAAACATCGGCCATGTATTGGCCCTAAACTTTCTTTTACGTAGTCAGTATATTTAGATTTGATAGTATATAAATTAAAATATTAAATGTTTAAATTTCAAGAAAATATTTTCATTCATTGTCCAATAAAAGTGTCAAGTTAGTTTATTGTCAGATTTTCAAAGAAAATATATGTATTTTAGATTTTAAATGTTGGATTTTATAGTAGTATAAAGAAAATGTCATTATTCATTACATTCAAATCATTAATATCTTTCAATTTTATTCTAACAATTTTTACAGTAAGTGCAGCCGTTTCGGAGATATGCAAAAAGTGACTCAAGTAAACATGCACTTCCGGTTTGAAGTTGCTTTTCAAAAATAGGAGGTTTTCCTCCCAGGCATATACAAATCTTAAGTTTAAAGTTTCATAGTTTTATCTTCAACAGTGTAGCCTGTAGAGTGCTCACAGCCACACACACACACACACAGACGTCATTCCAAAAATAGTCAGACTCGATTCAGGGAAGGTCAAAAGGTGTATTTCCGTTAAAATTTCGAGAATATTTTTGTTCGTGATTACAATACTTACTTATTACTTCGTTAAAAGAAAGTAAAAATAGACTTACGTGAACTAAACAAGCAGTCATTACGAGCCCGACGACCCAAGCCGCTTTTTCTTCGAAGAACCAAGTCAATTCATCGACGCATCCATAAAAATAGGCATTTCCAGTGACGGCATCTCGACACGTGTGAGGTAGAGGCTGTTGCCAGATTAGGTAATCGTTGGGTCCATCCGCTCCGCAACAGCCAATCTAAACAGAAAACTCTCGTATTTACTAAACTGTAGATGGGATAGTGATTGGAGTCAGTAATGACGCTTTAAGGAGGAGAGGAAATAATAACTGGAAGCGCAAATCGAAATATAACTCAATTTCGTGATCGGCATTGATTGTATATTTATGAACATGGGTAGCGGTGTTTTTTCTCGCTTCGACTCCGGTGCTTTAATTTCGTGGCGATTTTTCTTCTTGGTTAGCTATGGGTTAGGTAGGAGAATATTGATTTCGGAGATTTACGTAGCTGGCGTACAGCCTTGAAGCGATCTTTCCCAAACAAACTAATTTCCGTTCGTTAATTCAATTTGATTAAATATCCAGCGAGACTTTCAATTGAAAAAAAGCTTGGGCCTTTATATAAATTATTCAATACTGTAGTCTAGCAGTTTATATTATTGATTGGTTTGAAAATATATTTAAAGACAAACAATGATTTTCATCATTAACACTAAACAAAATATAATTAAAATACTTGAAGGAAATTTTTTTTGATGTAACAAATCTATTTATAGACATATTCAAAGCTTCGAACTAAGGGTGTTTGTTTATAGTTTTTATTTAAATGAATCACACGCTTATGAATACATGGGATGGTAAAAAAGCGATGAATATTCTGCGCGAATGATTTAATCGCAAAACCAAGCGAACTGACGATGACAGATAACTTTGATTTTAATACCATTCACATGGTTTGCTTGATATATAGCCAATGTTTTGTACACACTTTTCAACACATCGTTATATAAGTACATACATTGAACAAGAGGTCAGCGTGGCTTTTATTTTTATAAATGACGTTTCAAAGCACATCGGAAAAGACCTTTTAGCTTTCAACTTTCGGCCTTTACCAATCCCAATTACAACCAACAACTGAAACTCCTCGGGAACCAAATATACAAAATAAACGCGACAAGTTTAGTTTTTATTAAAAAAAAAAGAAAAATCAAGTTTTCCAAACCACACAAACACAAACAGCGTGTTAGATGATTAGTTCATCGATGCGAGCGTATATAATCCCGATTTCTGTGTTGACATTATGAATTACGACTATTTGCATGATCCATCTCACTGGTCAATAAGCTAATTCACTTTGTGATTACTGGATGCAATTCTATATTGCATTCCACGATATATAAATAGTGTGTAGACTTTTATAAAAGCGTTACTCAACTTAAGTTTATAATTGAAAACATATTTAGAAGCGTATGTGATTGCTGTATTGATTTCTAAACGTTGTAAAGCTTTTAAACTAGTTGTGGTTGTAAAGTGAAAGCTTTTAACTTTGGATGTCATATTCGGAGTACCTATATTGTGAATAAAGTGATATTTCGTGGAATATACTGTGTAATTGTACACACAGTGAAGTGCGCGCTTATGTGTGTGCCATATTGACTTGGCGACCGGAATATTCCAGGCCAGTAATTCGCACGTAATCCATGCAGACGCCAAAGCGGACGCTCCGTGGACATCCTTGATCCTTAATTGATACAGATGGCGTGTGTTTATAAACACATATATACCCGAGTATATTCCGGGAAGTCTGGACCAAAACTGAATAGACGTTCAAACATTATTGTCTTTGTATACAACCAACTGTGTATGCCTTATGAATGCTTACTCTGAACAAGAATTATTTGCTAAATACTGATTAAATACTACGTTCAAGTAAAATACGTTGAGACAATAGAATTTATTTGAAATCTTCCTACTGATGAATATTAAAATTAATAAATTTACACATATATGGTTCACAGTCTGAAGAAGAAGTTAATGATTTTTTATAAAAATGTATATATTTCGATTAAAATATTAGAAATATTAAAAACTTATTTAAGAAAACATCTGCACTGGTCTTTCATATATGTACGTTTTAGGTATATTTTGTTAAGATAGAAATAAATAATCATAAACATTCAACGGACGTTTTTTAATTTTCAAATGAACTTAAAACTTCAGAAAATATTTATAACGTGAAATAAAATTATAATAACCAGCCTATCACCAATTAACCGATTTGTTTTCGAACTAGTATATTTAATTGTAAACAAGTGTTGCCTAACCGGATTGGACAAGTATAAACCTTTCCCGAAACATTTCCAAATTGAAAACACTGCAGAGTATTTCAATTCTTTCGGGTGTGTAGATGTGTTCTATCATTTCTAACTTCAAATCTAATTATAAACAAATGCGGTGGTTTTTTAAATTTAAAAGAATCCTTAGAAAATTAAATAAAGTTATAAAAATAATAAATTTTAGCTCTAACTATAAAACTAACATAGTTAATAATAATAGCAGTGAGTGAGATCGTTCAGAAAATTCAACGAACAAATAAAGTGCAGCAAAGAAGATGTAACAATTGTTTTAATAACATTTAACAATAAATTAATTGTGTATCTTACTTATAAATACACTAAACACAATTGTTGTTTATCAGTGTTTCGCGAATCTTTCATAGGTAATAGAGATTTTCTGCTTTTTTATTAATATCAATAAAATTATATTAAGATGTTTACAGATACCTATATAATTATTATTTAAATAACGTTACACCATTTCTGATACTTTAAATGCCTATATTAGGATTTTTAAACATTGTTAAACAATGTTACTAACCACACACATTTATAGAATATTATTAAGAATATTTGCATATTTTTTTTGTTGCAGGATCAACCGGGTCATTCATAAAGCAGTCCCTCAAACTCGAGGTAGAAGAGACTTAAGGTAATTTTTAATATTATGCCATGTACCTATTTATATTTCTCAGTCGCCATCTTATAAAATATATATTTATATATGTATATGCTTCTCTGCGGGATGGGGGAGGGGGGGGGGGGGTCATATATTTTGAATATTTGTTTAAATTGTTTTTATTTTTAAATAGCAATAAAATTCCTTTAGGAATTAAATATTATTTAAATGATTGTTAGTTGTTTTGAAATAAGTAACTTGATATATTCAGTAAAGGGTTCAAAAATTTAAATTCTATTAATAGGATGTACCGGTTGCGGCCCCCATGCGCATGTGGGAGCTTTTGCAAAACGGTTTTTTCCCCAAAATTAAAATTGCGTTTCTATTAATTATTTAAATGTATGTTTAATAATTGCGTTGATTATTTTGAACAAGTGCCGCGATTTTAGTACCAAGTGTTTACTATGTGTATACCTACTTTAAACTAAAAATAAATATTTATTCTTTCCGTTTAAAATTGAGGAAAAAAGTCTGTCACTGATGTAGTGATTAAATAATATAGGTGATTTAAACGCGGGTTTAAACAATGTGTAATGTTGTGAAATGGAAATTGAATAAATCATAGTTCTTTGCGGCAATATTTCATTTGCAATAAAATGCTTTAATTTACAACAAATATACCGTTTAACTTGTTCATAAATATTAAAAACATAGTTTAATCATTTTAATATTAAACGAACGAGGTAGGCTTTGACCTGCCTTCTCGTCGCAATATTGCACAGTGCACTCGCGTACGTACTGTTGACAGCTGAGTTTTGAGAATACTAAACTTATAAAAAAAGGGTTTAATTTCGCAGATCAAATATGTTTTTTGGTGTTAAAAGTTAACTAGTATAATGATAATTGATATTCGATCAAGTATATAACGTTATCTGATTGAATAGATTAGATTTTAGTTAAAATAGTACATCTTATACGTTGAAAGGTTATGGTGTGGCTCGGGCATAGCTATCTCGGATCATGTATTTCGTTTACAAAATTCGTTTATTAATTTAGTGTTTTTTAATTTATTTTTGTTAACTTTGAGTTCAGAATTTAATAAATAAATATTAAAAACGGCCGCGTAGGGAGTTTCAAGCATTGTTTAATTACTAGACATGATTACTAATGTATTTGCCAATGTTTTAGGGGTGACCAATCCACAACAACCAAAGGGCTTTAAGAATAGAACAAGTAAGTGATTTTTTATCATCCGGCATGTGCTATCTTTATATTTCCCAGTTTATTTCATTCTTTATTTATTATTGTTTATATGTATAAATATATATGTATGTATGTACCATCCGATTCGTAAACAAGTGATTAATTTATTTGAATATTTCCGCGAGTGTTTATCAATTAGTGAAATGACTACGTAAAATATCAGCCATTCCCTATAAAGTATTATTGCAAGTTTGTAAAAAATAAATTAGCATTACCGATTAAAACTTTGTGATAGTGAAAGTGAGTGTTTAAATAATTTCTAGTAAATTCATGATTAAAAATTGTGCTTCTGAGTGATTAAAAATAAATGATTTCGCGAAATAAAATCCAGTACAATCATCAATGAATCAATCGCTAACAGGAGCAACTAGAACTTCAGCTGTGGTTGGAGAGGAACAAGATTTGGATTTGGATTTGGTGAGTACCATTTGTACTTGTAATATACTTCGTGCGTATCAGGCAGTGATTTTCTACTATAGGATACAAAATGTAAAGAGAATCCACTGTCTTCGGGTGTACCTATTACTATTAATGTTTCTTCTTCTATCTTCTTTTAACAATTCCTGAATACGGCGCGTATTCAGAAATGGTTAAACAACTGGGAAATATAAAATAATTCACTCATATTGATCAATAACTTTTTTCAATTAAACGACATTAATTAAAATTAATTAAAATCATATAAAATAGCACATGCCACAAAAACTATGTTCAACTTTAGAGAATAACTTATTCCAAACCACCCCTGATAATTGCAGAACCTGATGAAGTGGTGGTTGAAGCAATTCAACCTGACCATGGTTCATTTAACTTCTTGAAACAAATGTCTGCATATGTCTGAAACACGCGCTTTGGTTTCAAATATATGCGGTAGCACCTGCCCTTACAGTTAGAGCAAGTATTTTCTTCAGTTCCTTCTCGTTTCGTTCCGTTTGTAAATACACATTCCTCCTTGCCATCGTTGGAGCTACCACCGCTGGACTTCTAGAGGACAACTGCAACATGAAGACCTTTTGTATCGATATCGCGTACTGTCCACACACATTCTGGCAGTTCTGCTCCGGGGGCAGATCGTTGTTGTACATACTTTTGTATGATCGCGTGTTTTAGATTCTCGGGTGTTTGCATTCATTCTGGTTGGGTTTTTAAATCGGGTCTCGGGTGTTTTGGGGTGGGCGGTTCGCGATTGAAGTTATATCTTATTCAAATTCAATATTAAAGTCATCTAACGCTGATATCATTAGGTGTGACTTCATCAATATGTTAGGCGATTGTTGTACTTTTGACTGCGTCACTACACGCCGATCAGCATCTGATACGAGTGCTGGAGGTACTAAGTATATGCTCTCGTCTTGGGGGTCTGTTCACTGGCATGCCGCCTATCGTAGCTTCCTACTGTGTCCTGCTTCGCGTGAGTAACGTTTCGTATAGCGTAAATCTACTGGCGGTTGTGGACGTGCCTTTAGGTTGGATATACCGATAGGTTGGTCATTGCCAGTGACACGGATGGCCTGGGGTGCGGTGTAGAAAGGTGCATTAGCTCGTGCATGTGCAGGGTCCTAAGTACACTGTCGGTTAAATGAGATGGGTGGCACTTGTTAATATTGGCGCGTTGCAAACAACCGACTGACGAATCGTCCAAGAAAGTCCATCCGTACATTTTACGATGTACGGTGGGTGCCCGGTGTCTCTGGAATGGTATGAGTCTCTCTATTGTACGACCAGGGTGCAGTAGTGTTAGCACAAGTACCGAACTGGGTTCACTGGGAACCGGATTGATTTGTTGGTTGGTTTGACCATTCCGTTTGGTCAAAATAAAATCTCGAAACACTGGGCCTGCCGTAGGAGCGAGGTGGGCCCCCAATAACTAACTGTACTTTCACACTTTCAGATTTAACGTTTTTCGGACGTCCCAGTCCTGGTTAACTGGGTGTCCACCTTTTAAAGTATTCGCAGTGTGTGAGCAGACTTGCACACTGCACCCTATCTATGGCAGTTCGCCTTCTAATCCAAATTTCTTTCAGATATGTATTTATAGGTGTAACATTGTGTCGTACCCAATGTTACAACACATCATGCATGCACTGCACAAAATTGTGTGTGCCCCGTGCTTAGAAGCACAAATTAGAATAAGTATTTCAAATATTAGGTAGGGGGTGGGAATATCTTCAAATAGGTAGGGGGTGGGAATATTTCAAATAGGTAGGGGTTGGGAATATTTTAATATTTATGTTCCTATATTACAAATACGAGGGAATATCTTCAAATATTAAAAGATGTATTTCTCGAGAATGTTTTTTTTTTTGATTACACAATACTTACTTATTACTTCGTATAAGAAAGTAAAAAGATTGTGAATGTCAAAAACTAATAATAGTAGGATGTTATTGCCGATAGGTAGAAATACGATTGAGAGAAAGACTTGGTAAAATTCAACTGTCAAATTCAAGATTGGAAGCGATTGTATATTGCAAATATATTCAGATACAACTGGGTCAAAATCAAACATACATACATACATACACACCATTTACGAATTCAAAGAAGCGTTCCATCGCATGTCAAAGATCAAATTGTTCTCATTTGTTACCAAGTACCTACCCCTATATAGCAAGATTCACGTTATTTTTTTGTTTTTTTGGTTTTTATCAAACACAATTACAAACGACAATCTCCAGACAATATGCTTTTAACATTGTTTGTTTAGCATTGAAATGAATGTAATTCTCGAAAAATTTAAAACCATTTGATAACAGTGCTTTTAACTATATTAAAAATTTAAATTTTCTATAAACAATTCGCGGAAAAACACTCTAAAACCACTAAAACAAACAAATAAAATAAACCGTAGCTACTGAAATGTATTTTCATGCCCTTGACTTATAATTCCAATATACAAACATTCTTCTGGTGCTCCGTCAATAAAGTCGAGGAACAAAGTCTTGTTAATGCATTCAGCACTGTGCATCACCACAAAAACTTGTACAATTCGCAGAGAATTGTTTTCCGACCTGTACAACTTTGTTAAAGCAATTGCTTTTCTCATAATGTTACTTTATATTAAATTTCTGGCAGCTAGTGTGGTACGTATGTGTAAGAGTAAATAGTGTGCTTTGCATGCCGTGCCACGATGCACGGAACGCGAATTTGCATAACTCACATTCTCCTGGACCATTTGAAGCGTGAATCGGCTCCGCTCATGGTGGGCTGCATTCACTATCAACTTTTTCATGCTGTCGCGGATCAATGGTTGAATACTACTGTTGTAAGTGCTGAACTCCAACAACACTGCTGATCCGATTATACCGACCACGAAACCAATCACCTGGGTGATGATATACTGAAACATACAAAGATTATTTTAATAAATATATAAATAGAAGCAACGATCACATTCAATGCGTATTCTGGATCAGTCAGGATCTAGAATATTTATACAATTTATTAAATATATATATAAATACTAAATAAATCACATCCTTCAATGCCGAGGAGTACAAAGATAAGAAAATATTGAGACTCTAGTAGGCAGACAGAAAAAACATATGTCGTAGCTGCGTTAAACGTAATTTTCAACCTCGGAAAAAATATTCGACTTTGCGCAGGCAGACAGGATAATGTATTGTCCGCGGAGATAAATGTATTCTTTTAAGTCGACGACTACGCGACGTGCAGACGGGAGGTTGCCCGGGCGAGATGCTTTTTGGTGTGTGCCGCACGCCACTACAGAGAAAACAGCAAAAAAACTTTACACATCACTCTTTTGTTCCGGATGTGAGTTTGTTGCATGGAGATAGACTTGCTGAGGTGGGGATCTGCATACGCCCGATTACTCTGATTGTTTTGATCGCATCCTCTCTTTTTGCATGACTGGATTTCCACATTTGGGACTGGTTTGGAAAACAATGTATACAACAAATAATTTTTATGTAAACGTATCTAAAAAGCATCTATCCCTCAAATTCATATCACGCTCTACCATCAGTACCTACAAATACATTTAGATTGTGATTTATTATGAAAACCACACAACCAAAGTGTAATATCTTCGTTTATGTTCACGAGTATTTCAATATTTATGCATGCACTAACATAGATAGGATAATCGCTTGCATCTGTGGTACAAACATTGAATGTATGCATGACCAGGAGATATCTGCAAATAACACCATTTAATACTGCAACATACACAGCCGGGCAACTGTATTAAGTTATTTAAATCTCCGATATCAAACACCATATGCAGTACTGCGAATCCCTATTGTATCATAAGAGTACGATTTAATCTTTAAATAAAGCGTTGAAAGCTTTGTAACCTAATAATATCTATTGTATATATCGTATATAAAGATAACATAATCGACCACGTAAGGTTACCAAAATCAAATCAAATATAGAAGATATTCATCTATATATTCAATCAGATGCTTTGTATTTTAGAAATATTTTATTAGTATTAAAATAAACAGTGTATCGTCACCGCCTGTCTAGATCCCCATATTGTGATAGGCGTTATTGAATATCAGCCGCATAATGTGATATTAATACTGTGGTAGCATGTGACCGAATTCATTTGTGTTTGTGGAAAATAGGAAAAAAGAACCGGTGAACCTGAACAACAATCTTCGAAAGTGAAATTATTTAAAAGTGTTTCCGCGCCGTGCCAGCTTAGTGACCTCATTTTTTATGCGGTGATTTAGTGGTTTGTTAGTTTTGTTACGTTGCTGGTCTAAGCGGAAAATGCGCTTGGGCAGCGATCGTTCTGTCGCTGGTTGCTTTTAGCGCAACTTATGTTCGAAAATGATTATTTGTTTGGCTTTTTTTCGCTATCCCTGAGTAGCTAATCAATATTTGATTTTCACCACTCGTTAACTTTAATTGTTTTATTTTTTATAAGAGGATTGTTTTGATTATCATATATGGAGAGTTGTAGCAATTGTGATTAATTTAAAACAACTGGTGCTGGATTAGTTTTATATATATATATATAAACTGAAATATTCTTTGTATTTCGATCGAGTACAAATCCACGTACATATCTGCTTGACCCAGTTCCGAAAATACTATCATCTACTGTTTGCCCAATCTTGCAAATGGATGGTTTCATAAAGTAACCGTTGTTCTGAACGCCGGCGCCGTGCAACAGCAGCACCGTCGTTGGGGTGTTCAGAAATATAGTAACAGTCACTCGCTCGTTCTCTAATGGTATATAATTTACCAATTTCTTTGGCCCGTCCTCCATTACCCTTGGTTTCGGCGCTTTCGCTCCCTTACGCGAGTGTTTCCTACCGCGCGGTTCACGAATGATGATGGGGATAATTGATTTTTATTTAACGCTTACTCCGAATGGATTATTATACAACGAGACAACATTCCGTTGTTGTAACTGGCCTCTACTTTCGAAAACATTGGGTATCTAACAAATAGCTTTTATGTAAATTAAAGATATATATATATATATATGCAAAAGGTTGCTACAACATTATAAGCTTCAACATCATCAGTAGCGGCAATGGGTCAACATCACTACCTTTTCAGTAGAAACCTATAACTACTATTACACTATCCAGTTTATAGTCGTAACAAATAGGACAATACGTCTGAACTTGTATCTGACTATCAAATATTTTGATTTGTTTTTGAAAATGTATTATTCAAGTAGACGAGTTAATATTCGTCGTCATTGATAACGATAATTAAATAGAATAGAGTAGCCAGCAAAGAGAAAAGCACTTATTTACATTGAAAATAAAAGGCAAAAAACGACAACCACCTCTTTTCCAGTGAATCGGTTTCCCAAGAGACAGTTTCGGTCTTCGTGCTAAGGCATGGATGCTGGGAGGGGGCACTGGCGAAGTAGGCATGGGGTTCGGTGCCATTCTGAATCCATTATTTTTTACGCCAAAACGAAACGAACGTGATTCAGCACGACGAGAAGAATACGAAAAAGAAGAGGCGCTAACAGAAAAAACGGCAGTCGAAGGAAAGGTGTGATTTACAAAGCATCTCGCGTAAACAATGCTTTTTCTGTCACATTTAGGATAAACTTCACGGCCAGTGAATGTATAAAAACCCAATGTTACTGGACACAAAAACAAACAAACAAACAGACAAAATAAAACCCCATCAGGTCTGCATTGGACATGCATGTGAATCAACTCGGCTTTATCAAATCGTCTGCGGAAGAATATAAAAAAATAATAAATATTGAATTTTGCAGAGGTAGCTATGAAATATATACTCTGCACTGGGAACATCTAATATTGTTGAAATACATACATATATTCATCATTGGTAAAGTGGTAGTGCTTCAACTGCTCCATTTAGTTAGCGGTCATGAATGGTGCAGCAAAATCAACATTTATTTAGAAAATAATAACACTTGATTAATAGAGTAAAAACAGAGCTGCGTAATTATTTTAATTAGCTGTAAAGGTACTGAATTTCTCAGTTTTTGTTACCACTCTTTGACTTTTTGCCGTAGGAGGAAACATATTTTCGCAGCGTATTCTCTACACTAATTAGGGGTATCTCGTTAGGTATAACTCTTATGCTACATACATACATATATACATAACATACATACATACATACATTATGCACATTTCAATTAAAAATGTGGTCTAAACATCTATGTACAATATAATATGAAAAGTGGTGTAAAATAAAAATATAAATAACAACAAAACATGGATGATTAATAAAATGACATAGCTTGTTATTCCTTTCGACTCTTCATATATTCAGGACATGATACTAGCAGCGACATACGTACGCGCGCGCAACCATGCATTATTGAAACGAACTCTTTTCGTATATTGATTCGTCGCACGGGACATGTATAAAGACGATAAATGCGCACACCCCATTCTCTCTGTGTGTTTCCGCTGTTCTCTGTATTTTTATCAACTGGATTTCGGGTTGTTGTACTCTTTTACTTCATAATTTATGTACCAGTCAAGCCTATCTTTGACGCTGCCGAACAGTGACTTCATTACACTGTTTCAGTGATTTTATTACGGAGCGAATTTATTTCTAGGACTTTAGGAACCTTAAAAATGCAAGAAGCTACATGGTCGCATAAATAGAATTCGAATATTGTACATACATATCTACATTTCGTAAACCATCAGGTGTATCAAAGTTGCTTTAGACATTTTTATAATTGGTAAACGTAAGTGGCCATTTAGTGATTAGAATGCAGTCAAGTTAGGGCTACCTACCTACCCTATCCTATAGACATCTTAGGATCAGGTGTGACAACTTGTCTTAGAGTGGAGCCCAATCCATTACTGCCACTGAAATTATCGTTTTCTTCCCTCCTCATCCACTTCGTGCATCTTCTTCTTCATCTTCTAACCCCCCCTACTCTATTTTCGTCCCTTTGAAACTCCTGTCGGTTCTTGCAAGTAGCAGAGCCGTCTAGATATACTCGTGGTGTGATAAATTAAAGTTCCTTGCGTGAATTCCCGTCCGAATATATTACGGTCGCATTGTCGCTACATTAATCGCAACCCAGATGGGGTCATGTTTTCGATGCGTGCCATCTGCCTGTTCCGGTGTGTCCACCGGATGTGACGACACTTCCGATTTCTCTTTACTCCGTGTGCGTCTATATCGGATGGATTGATAGTGATGGTCAGTGATGGTTTGACCTGAAAGAGAAGGATGTCTGCTATTGCACAAGTTTCAACAGTGTGGATAAAGTTGTGACTGGTGACGTCAAGAATTCGGTGTCTTCTTCTCCAATACATGTCCTCAACCCTGTCTTAGATCCTTATCCGGTTCTCTACCCCGATTCTTGCTTTACAATAGTTATTCGATAGTTTGGCTCTTGTCAGACTGTTGTCCGACGTTGCGGTTAACCAATGAATTAGAACAAACCTCTTCGTATAGTCTCCATTGCAGTTAATTGATGTCTGAGCTTTGTAACTTGAATGGTTTTTGTGAAAGCTTATACGCACACGAGATAAATTTACTATAGATGCAAAAAAAATAAAATAGTCTTTGAAATAAAATCTGATTTTGGCTTTTCACAGCACTCAGAGAACACATTATTCATTTTCTTCTTGATAGAGACGAAAAAGGAATAAACTTGAGCTGGTTTAAACAAAATTAGATTCGAATTTGATTTGTGTCTTTTTACGTGAGCCTCGACACTCATACATTTTCGCGTACCGAAGACACCGTCGCGAATATCGGCGGAAAATAAACCGCGTGTGCGCGCGCGCGCCCGACATCGGAGCATCCGTTTATTAGATTCGCGACAGACAGACAGACAGACAGACGGAGACATCCCACAGTGATCCATCATTATTACAGTGAAATTAAGGAATACAATTGAGCCAGGATCTCAGTGCTAGAGCCCCGTCTGCGTGGCATGATCGATCGACGATTCGAGAGCCGAAATGCACGACGCCTCGACAACAATCGCACTACCATCACTCTGACTTCCATCCAACATATTTACCAGTTTTAAAACTCGGTTGTATCGAGAATATAACATCATCCGTTTCACTATAAATATAGAAACCAATCAAGTATAAATGTTTAAACTCCTGGAATTGCATCAGCAAATTTAGGAGGAAAAAAAGTGGTTTAAAATTAGAACAATAAGTTGACGGGTTTCAGTGCCATTAATTCGTTCGTCTTGCAAGAAGGTGGTTGTTATACCATTGCGGGTACGCTGCGGCTTTGGTACGAGTACGGTTGCTCATCTGTCCCCGACAGCGTTCGTGGTCTGTGGGCCATGACGGAATCTGGTTTGCGTCCCTTGGTACTGTGCGACTGCTACGCACAGGACCACAATTCGCTTTCATTCTGTACGACTGTTTATAACTCTAATATAACAAGGAAATATTATATGCGCTATATTCACTACACTCCAGGATAATACAGCATTAATACTTCACGAGACTTGTTAGAATTTATTGCCTTGTTACGTTTCAACTAATGGAATCAAACTTTTAAGTGTTTAAAGATTGAAGATAATTAAAATATTTATTCCTCACTTTTTTTTTTACTTTGGTAGAAAATCGAAAAGAAACAAAATTTAAACGCTACTGGGAGTATCTTATATGTATGATGTTTTTTCTTTTTTTTTTTGTGTATCTTTATCGTCTACAACTTTAATAAAAAGCGCAGTCTTTTACTGAATATGTCTTCTTCCGTTTTCTCGAAATAAAACTTTTATAAATAGAAAAGCCACTCAAGCGAGACAAATGTAGTTATATTTCTGCAAGCTTTTGTTTATGAATTAAATATATGATTCGAAAATGAGATTAATTCTTTCCTTTGAAGTAACATATGCGTGTTTTGAAAGTGTGTAGTTTTTCAAACGTCTTTCGCAAATGATTTTATCGATAACCTGCACTTTTTTAACTCTTGATGACTTTTTAATATTACATCGATAATACTACAGTCTTCACATGACATTTATTATAAGGGAATTAATAGTCTTTAATTTATGATTAATCCACCCAGCTTAGTTATACATTAGCGAGACACTCTTTCATTTTCCACAAATAAAAACACAGACTACTATTATATTGACTGATCTTAAGCTCTTTAGCTGTTAATTAATGAAAAGCGGTTTCAACATTAGTAATTACGTAATTTAACGTTGAATAGAATAATTTTTATATTAATACTTAAAGTATGTAGGTAGACCGGTATTTTTTTCCGATTTTTTTGGGGTTTCTATTTTGATGTTATCCGCTGGGAGTGTGCCGCAAAATACAGGATACGAGGTGAAAAGCTCTGCGTCAACGCAGCCTGTTCGAGTATATCGAATATACCCTCTAATACATTTATAACAGCCACCGTCACATTTTTAAAACCTACTCGATACTAAGTCTGTTACTATTAGTTTAAGAAGACATCGCGTGCGTTTCCGAGCGTCTATTTTATTAAACGGAGATAATAGATTTATTTTTTTAAAAATGTTTACCACACTTGACAATGGTTGGACGTATTTGTGATGGCGACTGAGCTAAAGTTTGATTCAGTTACACTCGTAATATTTTAATGGGAAATATGAATAAGTTATGACAGGAAGATTTATGTGTTAGCAGTTCGCGGTCGGGTTACTTTTGTTGCTATAAAAATGGTTGTGTGTATTTCCAGCAGCGCCAAAGTTGGAAGTTCATTAACGTGATTGAAGCGTTGTGTTTCGTTTGCCTCGTAAACTTTTAACTTCTGCGCACGCGCTCTTCGCATACCACGGTATACCAATACGCTTTGTCTTTATATATATATATATATATATATATATATATATTTACCCTTACGTCTTTTCACTTATTTTCTTTTTGTTTTGCCTTCGTTAGAAGACTCTTATAGACGCACAAACAAATATAAATCTTTGTATATATTTCTGGATAACAAATACATATATGTGAAAGACCTTTGGATATATCAGAATAACATCTATTGCACGTATATAGACCATCACTTTGTAAACGAAACCATTGTATAGAACATTCTATTTCAGGCTTCTATATACTAAAAAAAAAAAAACACTCATACTCGTCATCCTGTTTATATACAGCATGGAAAATTTTGCTTTTTATTTAATTTCAATACCGCTAAACACTAGTTTTAATGAAGTAATCTGCATTTATTATTGCGCTTAAATTTCAAAAGCGTATGTTATCTCTAATCAGATGAAAAGTAATATAAATTCATATAGCGTCGTTCGTTGTGAAATAGTAATCCATTTGTTTAGAGTTTGTTGAGAAGATTCTCCCGTATTCCCTGATGGTGTCATCATGATACAAAAATGACTACGCTGACATTAATTTATATTTGCATGGCGTCTGGTACTATAAATAAGATTGGGTGTTATAGCACAGCCACGTATGGTCGTGCAAAAGCAAATGGCTGATGGTGCTGGCGCGTTAACGTAATATGGCTAGTGTGTTATATTTGCTATCCAATTACGCTAAGAGATGTGGAAATTTCTCGAGGGAACGCTTCTACGACTGGTGGCTGTCGCCCGTTATGAGTGCATCGCGCGATGTCGCTTTTCTAAGGTCACGTGGCGATGCACGTTTCGTCCCTTGGGCAGCGAATTGCACACACCAGTTCTTGTCAAACTCTCTGCTATTCAGCACACAGTTTTAAAGAAATATCAATTATTTCTGCTTTGAAATACAACGGTTAGGAAGCACTGGTATATGCCATCATCATCCTGTTCTTCAGCGTCTCATGTGACTGGCTCCGGCTCCTCTGGTAGCCGCGATCGAAAGTGCATACGGTTGTTATAGAGTTGTTAGTTTTAACTCAAACATACGAGAGTCTGTTCCTGTTGTTTCATATGGTCTTACTTTACTGTTTCGTTCGTAGCAACAACTCGCGACAGAAAAGAATATTCCGTTCACGGTGTAGTTGATTCAATTTTCCACGGGAATTTCAAATCCTACTTACTTTATGGATGTAAAAACAATTCCTTTTCGTAATATATTTGCTAGGTATATACTTTATCTCGAAAAACAACATATACAAAGTGATTGTTTTCTGTCTTTTGTTTGTTTGTTGAGTTTTATTGTTCTGGTTTTTTGTTTTGATTAATTTTTTTCATGGTTTCATATTTTTCGGTTCTGATTCATTCGTTTAGAATTGCTTTTTGTTCTGTCAATCCTCAATTTTAATAAGTTTTTGTTTCATTACAACATTATACATTTTTATACATACATACATACATAAACCCTTAAAATGAGGTGACAGAATCTTTTTACATCCATTCCATCTAGACAATCATTCGCCATTCAAACTTATTTTGACTACAATAAAATTCATCAACTCTTCTATTATATATAAATATAAATAATTTTATATGATTGTTTATATTAATATATAAAAATTGAAACAAAGTGATTTCTGTAGTCATAAATAATACAGTTAAGACAGCAGGTAATAAATAACAGAAAATAAATGCAATTAATTGTTGAATGCAATTTGGTTGATGGGTGCGATGATAAGTGACGTTTACACCCTCTTCAGGCACGCCTAGTGTCACGCCATGCCAGTCGACATCGTGTATCACGCATAATTTTAATTAAACACACTTTTTATCGTCGTTGTAATTATTATTGAATAAACGGAAAAACACGTCACGACACATCAAAAGTAATCCGAACTTCCACGCTGTTGAATTCTTCATAAAAACCATTTGTTTCATTTGATTACATTTGATCGCATTCTATTGTCTCCGCAGCATTAATATTTCATTAGAAACCAAAACAAATATTATTTACAAATTTAAGAGGAATTATAGTTGTCACGATATTATTCCCTCAAATTCATTCTAAAAACAATTTTCTCAGCACGCTATCAAGGAATAACGTAATTAAAAAAAAAATTAAAGCTGTTCTAGTTAGCGTAAAAAACATCAAATATATTTACAAAATTAAACAAAAGCTACAACATTTTTAATTATTGTATGGAGGGATTCATACTTTTTACTTTCTTTTACGAAGTAATAAGTAAGTATTGTAATCACGAAAACAAAATATCTCGAAATTTTAACGGAAATACATCTTTTGACCTTCTCTGAATCGAGTCTGACTATTTTTGGAATGACGTCTGTGTGTGTGTGTGTGTGTGGCTGTGTGCGCTCTACAGGCTACACTGTTGAAGATAAAATTATGAAACTTTAAACTTAAGATTTGTATATGCCTGGAAGAAAAACATCCTATTTTTGAAAAGCATATTCAAACCGGAAGTGCATGTTTACTTGAGTTACTTTATGAAATTTCTGCAATATCTCCGAAACGGCTGCACTTGCGGCCATAATAATTTTTAATAATATGTAATGAATAATTATATTTTCTTTATACTACTATAAAATCCAACATTTAAAATCTAAAATACATATGTTTTCTTTGGAAATCTGACAATAAACTAACTTTACACTTCTATTGGACAATGAATGAAAATATTTTCTTGAAATTTAAACATTTTATATTTTTATTTATATACTATCAAATCTATATATACTGACTACGTAAAAGAAAGTTTAGGGCCAACATATGGCCGATGTTTTTTATACAGAAGTAGATTTATTTGCGTGAACATTGAATTTGTCTTTTAAATGTAAATATTGTGACATTCCCATCAAATAAAATGTTTGCATACTTCTATATTTATTATCAGTTTATCTGATATGAAAACCTGATACACACAAGTAATGTTCGCAAACAGAAATTCTTTGTGTGAAATAACCATTATTGTTATCTGATGTTTACTAGTGCGCATGGTGGCACCGACAGGTGTATGTGTGTGTGTGTGTGTATTAATGTAAAATGTCGTTTAATTCCCCTGGTATTCACTGTGGCTGTTCCCTTTTTATACTATTGACTAATGGTCTCGTGCACTGCAATTGGTGTAATGTTTGAATTGCCTGCTTACAGACATTCAAGTGTAATTAAATAATTGTTTATTTCTACTATCGTACATATTGATAAATACGGACTCAAGAACACTCAAGTAGTTTACAAAAAAGTTATTTTGAACAGAAATAGAATAAAGAAATATGCTTCTTCACAGTTCATATGACAAAACCGAGCAGAATCGAAGCATAGCATCCGATAAACATACTTGAAAAGTTACCGACCCTCAATTTCAGACACTCCATATTCCATCCGCGTATATTTTTTACAATGCTCTGAACAACTGAAATACCTTGTATGTAGTGCTTACTTCGTGCACTCCACTTGAACAACGTATTGTTGTAGCTGAGCAAACGTTACTACTTTTTGTTACCACAAGCTTAACATTAACCGAGCTGTTTATGTCCCAGTCCTGTACCAAATGGATTTTGTCTATTAGCTCGTGAACGTATGAATTCGAACCATTTGGTGTCTATATGCGCCATGTTACAGCCCAATTCGATTGGAACGTTGCCCATTTACCGTTACCGTAACTCTAAAAGGGTTAAAGGTTTTTGATGCCGGAGTTTCACTGCTACTTTAATAGTTCATAAAAAGTTATGTTCAATGTCAAAAGTATTTGAATCAATAGGTTTTATATTTGTGTATAAACACTGAATAATTGATAATAAACTCAACTGATGAACGAGTTTGTTTAAATTTAAAGCGAGCACCGCTCTAATAAAGTTTCATAATTATAACTTCATAGTGAAGCTTTGCCTTGGCGTCCTAACAATATATAATGAAATATGGACTACATAATATACCTGGGCAGCGTCGCTCCGCTCAGGGACTTCAAAATTAAAAAAGTTAATCCATCAGACGAACGGACAACGTTCATTGTTCATACTGAACATCTTCTTTAGGCGAACAGGTGCTACAAAAACATTTTTCATCATATTTAAAACTAAAAAGTCTGCACGCTTAAATATTTCGACTAAAATATAGTAAAATGGGTAATTAAACTAATTGAATGCTTTCCAAGAATTTAATAACCATTTTGTGACTCTTCTCTAGAAATATGTTATTGGTTCGTTAGTTTTTAATTGGCGCTTCGAATAACTGCAGCGTTTTTAAATTTTGATCGAGAAAACTAAACTAATTTGTGGCACTAATCAATAATTATTTCTTTACTTATACCAGAAATAAAATAAATGGCAATAGGGAAATGAGAGTGGTCAAATTTGTGTAGAAAAGAACGCGTCTGTTAAGTTGACGTCAGGAGGTTTTGTTCCTTCTTAAAAGTATGAAAATATTGAAAATGTTTGGCTGTAAAATGCAGCTGCTTCTTGTACTAGGTCGTATATTAGCGGAGTAGAAAGACCCTACGCATACCATATGTCTTAACAAGCCCAGTTTTGCGACGGTATTATATATATATGTATATATATGTATATATATATATACCTTCATCCTTTACGTATATGGTAACAGGTGCTCCAGTGATGTATAGTGCATTTAAAGGAGTAAAACAAGATGAGACTGGGAGAAAACAAGTGATAAGAGAACATGACAGGAACATGTATCACTTGAAAATTACCAAATTTATATTATTACATACACATATAGCTTCCTTTACAGTCAACATTTTCATCCAAACATTAAAATCATAATTCAAATATCTCATTTTGTTTTTATTTTATTTTATATACAAATAAGGATTTGTTCAATTTAAATTAATAACGCTTATTGTGTTACAATTTGAAGCTTAACATTTTATAGATTCTTGTTACATAATTATAGAGTGGGTGTTGAACAAGATTCAAAAGAAGAATGATAAAAGCTCTTTTCGTATAGAATTTCAATTAATTTAATTTCGTATAATAAAAGAAAAACGAATAACAAATCACCGTTTAATATGATTAAAGTGACGAGTATACTTCGCTTAATGTCACCAAGGAAAATAACTTTTCAAGAAAGATGACGATATTAGACTTTTTGACTATACACGACGGATGGGTTATTTCATTAGGCGACCTCGTTGGAAAACTTAATTATTACAACGATGTCTCATCATCATCATCATCATCATCATCTTTAAAATCACTCGCTGTGTCTTCTCGTCCGTCGTTGTAGCTTTCATTTTTCACAAATGCCAGTCTAAAAGATATTCCAAACCAAAGTCGATGTGCGGGCAATTTTTTTCGCCACCGATAGGCAAACAGTTTTTTTCCTCTCTCCTTACTGTGATCGAAATTTATGGATTTTGTGTTGCGCTTTTAAGGCCAGCCAACAGAATAAAAAATATATTAATGGCGATGACTTTTTTCGACAGTGAAAAATGGAAATCAGATTTTCACGTCATCTAGCACCTTTTTTGAAGGAAAACTGACGCCGAAAATGTTTTATACTACATATAAAAAATATATATAATAATAGCAACCAGGTTGACTTGTTCTCACGTTTAAAACGTTAACAAAAGAATATCGTGTAACGCAGAAAAAAAAAAACAAAACAAAAAACTCAGTATAGGCAATTTAATCAATAGCATTTTTTAATAACTAAAAAGTTTGATTTAGGTTACATAAATATTAAAACCCAACAAATGCATAATATTTCAGGACTTAATTAAACCATTGTAATTTCCGTAGATAAAATTCATACAGTTTTTAAACACGCCTCGAAAATACATATATGCAAATATATAGTTTGTCCATGTCCAGTCACCATCATACAATGTCCGTATTTAAATATTTCCTTTAAAAAAGCAACCAGTCATTATTCGCTTCGTATTCATTAGCCCGAAAACGGTTGATAACTTTCGTATTTTTCGGTTGGCATTAATAGAGACCTCATTTCGAAATCAGAGTGGTTGCGTGCACAATTTAACGCGAGCGGCACGTATATTTTATTATATTGTGCTACTAGGGTGTAATGTAACAGTGTGATAAAACATTGCTTAATTAAGTTATGAAAAATAAACACAAACGTAGTCCCTGGTTGGCCCTTTCATGTAGTCCGATGCGAAGTAGGTGTAGCGCTCCCGGCGTTCCGTTTCAACTCGACGCCCATGCAAAAATAAATACAATAACAGAGATGATTATGTATTTACGCAACGGCGACGTAGACTTATTTATATTTGTTAAACACACACACACACACTGTTACCGCAGCTATGTAGTAGTTTCAAATTACACGAATGTTACAAAGATTTTATTATTTCTAATCGCTAAGATTTTGGTCAAAAAGAAACTTGTTGAGCATTTGAACACTGAGTGAAGAACGATGTTAGACGTACGCTTACAGAACAATACACTCTGTTTGAGAAAGCAGGAGTAAATCTCCATTTTCACACATAGTTTTAGAGGTGGCTAGGCGAATGCGACCATTACATCCGTATTATGATATTGAGAGATGATTTACATTCAGGGTCTCGGTGTTAATTGCTCTTAACAAATTACCACGGTTGTAAATTTAATGTAATTCCCGGTGATATTAATCAAAACGGGCCGAACAACGTCCGCTTAGTAATCTGCATAGCAGCCACTAGTGATAAACGCGTAGGTGAGGGTCAAATATCGTTTGCCGACACATCATCATCAGTAGGTGTAGTACCTATCCGAAGAATCTTAGAATTTTGTACAGAAGTAAAATAAAAATCAAATTAAGTATACAGTAATCGCTTTACAAATGTCTACAGTGAAATTGGAACAAATTCTAGAGTGAGTGTGTTAGATGCGACAGACGTTTTTCGTTTTCGTAATTGATGGGTTAACCAAAGAAGCCACACTTCTACTGCCCTGAAAGTTTAAAGTGAAAAACACTTAAATCGATTGTCAGTAACTGCTGCATTCGATCAAACACTTCCCTACTCGTTTCTACGATGTCCCCACGATCAATATGTTCCCATCACCTAATCGACCCCTTTTGTCAACTACAATACAAACCAAACTCCTTTTCATTTTATACCAAATACTTAACAAAGTTTGGATTAATTTCGAGAATCTTTAAGCAAAAGAAAGCGAAATATTCTGACACGAAATAAATCTGTTTTGTTTCGTGGTATTCCCATCACAGTTAAAATTGCAAAGCTCGCTATTTGTTGTTGTAAGTCAAATGGCTAGCAAAACATTCAACTAACTGCTTTAGCGTCGGAAACCAGAGTTAGATTATTCGGGGCGCGTCTCGTCGGTTTCACCAAGCAATCTCTTCCGTCTTCTTTATGGGTTTGCACAAACAAAATAAGGTCAGTTTTTTCGCCCCTCGAGGCAGCGAACAGCGTTGTTTGTACTATGTCCTTATCCCGGACGAACAGAACGCTTTGTCAAGCATACAGAGTAAATTTTTCTTTATTTCGAAGACTGACTCAATTCAGCACGTGCCCAAACTCATAGAGAAAAGGACATTGTTATACCAAATTATCTACCACGTATGACATAAATACGACGACAGAAGAGCGCAACGTAAACTCTCACATATACATACATACATACATCCTTTTGATATACCTAGGTATACATACACGTGTTACTAGAGATATTTCGTAATTGTACACTTACCACTGTAATTATTGTACTATTTTCCATTAAAGCTGCGCCATAGCCCAAAAAAGATACTCCTATGACAATAATAGATGATAGAATTAAAATGTATACTCCAATATAGAATTGTTGTAATTCCAACTCGGTAATCCATTCGTTTAGACCTGGCTCGAAACGCAACCACATAGACAGTCCGAATACTGACGTACCAATCATCTGAAATAGAAAAAAACAACAACAAAATTAGAAATTAATAAAAATAAATTTAGAAAAACCACTTGGTTGAGTTTCACAATGGTTTTATTCAAACGACAATTGTTTCGACTGTTAAGTCATCTTCAGGACTACTATTCCATTCAATTCTGAATGGAATGGTTGTAATAAAATGTTTCTCCAAACACCAACCACAACATCTTTAAGTGTAATTAAAATTAGAAATATCTAGATAATTACACGTTTAATTTGATGCATATAAGAGGAAATATGATATGTACTGGAAAGGAAGCGTTTGAAATTCAATAGACATGACAGATAGATATGCGTTTGCTTCACATGTATAGGTGCATGCATCTTGCGTACAAACTTTATCATATTGTGGTATAACGAACCAATTAAATTCTATAATTACCGTTGGCCAAATCAAAGCGTACAATTATTCCAATTGTGATTCAGTTTAGTATTCGACATCTAAGCTTACTCCTCTAGATGTCAATCTTATTATTAATTAATTAATGAATTGAATGTAGGATGTATTAGAGGTTTTGTGCAGATAAACATTTCTTTTTCAAATGACAATAATGTGTATGTTGTGAAACGTTAAAACATGTGTAAAATGATACGTGCCCAAGATAGCATCTTGTTTTTTTAACCGAGTGTGTGGAATGTGATATGGACGTCGACGACGGATGAACTGGGGTAAAGGAAACGAAGACTGGCGGGTGAGCGTGGTACAGAGTATCGTCAGAACCGCGCTGCGGAATTCCCTAACGGGGCGGAAACTTTCCTAATTCGATTCCGTTATGGTTTTCATCTCACGCAATCCTCCAGCTTGACTACCATATTAGGTTCCTCCGTCGGCATGGGGTCTCGATCTTCGGCCACACCGAGTTCTTCTGGATATAGCCGCCGGGATAATACCCAAACCACTCGAGAATTTCAAGAATATTGTCCGCATACGATCGATGACCCTTAACGCTAATTCCAAGGTGAAACAACAACCCAAAATATATCCATTCCAAATGAACACTACTTCTGCTAGAATTCTTTTAGAATTTAGATATATCACGTGCCTATATATACTGATGGTTCATTTCATATTTTGCTCACATTTCACATATATAGGTACACTCATATTTGCTTACCGAATTTCCGTAAACGTGCAAATTTTTGCTTTTCTGAAATCCCCTTCGACTTTGCTCTGATATTACACGACAGTAAATAATGCCAGAGTCACTTCAAGCAGTATATGAAAACTGTTCAGGAACGAAAAAAAAAACTGTAGAGAACCAGCCGCGATATCGGAAAATATACGAAGGTCCAGTGAAAAATCGGCCGAAGTTCAAGTCAGTTCAAATTCAACAAGTTGATAGCGTCCATCGCTGAGGTTTTACGAAAAGTTTCACAAAAAATAAAAATACCAATATACAAGTTACCTTTAAAGTCGACTTAATAAAACTGACTTTTTTAAATATATATTTTCTGGCTAAATATGTTTTCATTTCTGTTATATAACTGTTTTGAATATTTAAGTAATTAATATGATATTTGATATATATAGTGAAACATCAAAATTTATAATAAATAATAGGCTTTATAATAAAATACAAATTGTCAGTTTTAATTTCATATTTTGTTGTAATATTCAATTAATTTATATTTGTGATCATATAACGTTGTTTTTATTTATTAATTTGAAAATAATTTTATCTGCGTATCAATGATTTAATTCGTTAATTTATTGCACTGTAACATGATCTAGTTTGAATCGTATTACAATTAAAATACAAACAAAGCAATTTCTACTATGCATTCGGCTTTCTGTCGGAGTCGGTGTTCGGCACAGGCGGCAAATAGTGCAACGCATGACGGTACACTGCATTCGCTAATTAATGGCGTCAAAGAAAGAACGGCCAACACGTGACAAACGAGGAAACAAACATGGTAAATAAATAGATTAAAGCGAGCTTCTCAATTAGTACACACATACACAGAACAATTTCTACTCTCTCTCACACACACACACACACATACTCAAAAAGATGCAAGCTTTGTACAGTTATCCAACTTCGTTAAAGATTTTCCTACATATAGCAAACTATTCTTCTTATTATATATTTTGTAATAGTTAATTTAAAAAATGACAAAAGTGAAAATCGTCCCCTAAAATGGTGTTTCATTTCGCTGTACATTAATGTGTGACGTTGGCGTCGGTAGCACTGGCGTCCTTTTCTGGCAATTAGGGTCGCCGTGACGTAGACAGGAAGCGCCCGAGTCGTGCGCAGTTCCGACAAGACGACCATTAATGTCGGACAGCTACCAAGAAAGTAAAACAAGTTACCAACCGCCCCTTATTCGTAACTAAAAATCTCTGCTATGCGAATACAGAAACCCACGCATTTATCCCGAAACACGGCGAAGCAGAAGAAGCAGACAAAAAAAATACGGACTTCCGGTAGCCATAAATAAATTATACCAAGGCGCTTGCTTCTATTATACGAGTCGCTAATTAAGAAAAATCTTACCTAAAACCAAGAAAGTATAATTTAATTCGTCTAGCTAGCAGAACACAACAAAAAAAAAACACTAATCTGACACCACGTCTAGATTCATTTAAGTTGCATTTATTTCAAAACAGTAAAAAGTTACAATAAAACATTAAGAAGTCTGATTCGTTTAAAGATATCGAAAATAAGACTCGGTGGCGACAAGGTTCTGGTTGTGATGACGTACCACTTGAGGGAGAATATATATATATACGAGTATATATAGTTCACACCTTGGTGCGTACATAAATAATTTGTTACAGAATCATGTACCACACTAAGTATTCCCAATAGGAGATCGGATCCAATCACAGACAATGTACCATAAGTTATTCACACATTTATTATGGATAGAACGTGTGTGTGGTATTTAATACATAAATTATAAGCTTTCGCGGTGCCTATATGGCACTGAAAATTACGTTAATCGAATTTGGACCAAGAGAGGGTTATCGACAAATAATACAACAGCTAAAGAAACTTGAGAAATATGCAAGGTGCCGCTAAGAATTAGAAAATAGATAACTATGGAAAACGCCAAGTCGAAAAAGTGGGTCGAAGCAATACGTTCTCGTTAACGTAGGAGCAAGATGAATATGAGTACAAATTTGACTTGTTTGTGATGTTTTTCGTTCGCCGGTGCAAATGGTTTCGGTGCGTGGTTGTCGAATAGGCATTAAACCGAAAATACTTTCTTTTACTTTCTTTTACGAAGTAATAAGTAAGTATTGTAATCACGAAAAAAACTATCTCGAGATTTTAACGGAAATACACCTTTTGACCTTCCCTGAATCGAGTCTGACTATTTTTGGAATGACGTCTGTGTGTGTGTGTGTCTGTGAGTCTGTATGGGCTCTACAGCCTACACTGTTGAAGATAAAATGATGAAACTTTAAACTTAAGATTTGTATATGCCTGGGAGGAAAATCTTCTATTTTTGAAAAGCATATTCAAACCGGAAGTGCATGTTTGCTTAAGACTTTTTTTGCAATTTCTGCAATATCTCCGAAACGGTTATACTTGCAGTGAAAGATATTAGTATTCTGCACAACTTTTGTGTGAAACATTTCTTCAAAAAGTGTACCAATTACGAGAAAATTGCTATTATTTTATTTATATTGCCATAGTTACATAGGTATGGAAAATTATATATAATAAATCGTATCTACTATGCATGTCAACTGTTTTAAATATTCAAATATTTTGACATTTAACATTTATTGTCAGTGTCACAAATAAGTTTAGTGAAAAAGCGTTACAAAGATTAGCAAATAATTTAAAATATTATATATAAATATTTTCTCTGGTTTAAAGTTAATTTGAAAACCAAAAAATGGGCGGCCATAATAATTTTTAATAATATGTAATGAATAATTATATTGTCTTTATAATACTATAAAATCCAACATTTAAAATCTAAAATACATATGTTTTCTTTGGAAATCTGACAATAAACTAACTTTACAATTTTATTGGACAATGAATGAAAATATTTTCTTGAAATTTAAACATTTTATATTTTAATTTATATACTATCAAATCTAAATATACTAACTACGTAAAAGAAAGTTTAGGACCAACACATGGCCAATGTTTTTTAATATATATTCTTTTATTTATTATTGCACGGCACATTTTCACTGATCGATTAGCTGAGATAAACGTGAATAATGAACAAATGACAACAAAAAGAATATGTTTACACGAGGGAATCGATCGTGCGAAACCTGACAAAGAAATATCGTGCTCCGTAGATAAAAAGTTTTCTGATTATAACTGGCGGAGAACTACATATATACATTTAGAAAGAATGTTTCCTGCAAATGAACATCAAGTTTCAAATGGAGTGAAATATTATTTGATAAAAAGCGCGTTGTTTCACAAAAGTCTACAATTTACTTATTATTGTCAAGTTAGTTTCGATATTTAAACTAAATCGTAGTAGATGTGATTCCCTTGTCTCCATGCGTCTCGTGTGCGCAATCAACCTAACCTTATCAGTGACGTCATCACCACACAAGTTTTGTCCTCGACGACTGATGGAAGAAGAGCCGTGCATTGTCGTGTGTCAACACTGGTACACGCGATTTATCTTCCTTCTATTTTACCCTAGGGGCTGGGGCCGGGACTCGGCGTCGCGATGGTGAGTGCGGTGTGTTCCTTTCGCACCCGCAGTGACGTCCGTAGGGGAACCCGCGCGACAAGAACATATTTCTAATTTACACATAGTAGCAACACATATTACAGCGTTGCCACTGCATTAAATATCCATTTCAACCTCAAAGAGTTGAACGATCAGATCGTTATCAATGGATATGTTTGCTAACTAATATACGAATGTGTTTTTTGTTGGGCAAAATGTATTTCTCCAAAAACCGACATGTTGTCAAGTGCGTCTAACAAAAAACGAATTGTAAATGGTTTGAGTACGGTTCTGCGTGTGCTAGCTGATGTATTTTTTTTTCATCTTTTTGTTGGCGTCCCATGTTACCCTATATGTACAAGGTTCCTCATAAGTGCCTTCTCATAAGCTGTATAGATAGATGTGGTGCAGATGTAGTGCTGCTCCTGCTGCTACTGCTGTTGTCGGCGTCTGCTAGTACTTGATAAAACTGGAGCATTTCCGGCACAGACAAAAAGCAACAAAACTGGACTCTAACATGGCGGCGTTCAATATAGTATCTATATTTATATAAATGAACAGTAGAATACTATAGAAAAACATCACCTTAGTCCAAAAACCATATAAAGGGACATCGTTGTGTTTACCAAAGATATCTAATGTTAAAATCAAAAGATTGAGGTTTAGTGTGGGCGCCAGTCTATAGTTTTGACCCGGTATAGGGAAAGCGGACGTCAGAGAAACAAGCGTGCAGACTAGTCGATCAATTTAATCCCGGGAACACAACCCCGCGGGGCTGATCTCTTTTCCGGAGCTAATGTTGGAGCCTGGCGGTCCGGCTGCTTGCGAATTCCACCGCGATAACGGTTGCCGCCACTGTCATCTACAACTAAGCAATTGTTTGCCTACTGAAGAAAATAAGCTGGATTATTTAGGTTGATGGGCGCCGAAAGTTTGTTAATAAAATGGGACCGGATCTACCGCACCGTTTGGCTGTTGGCAACGTTTACCTAACGCGACGAGTGTGACAACTGTTTTTATGACAGACGGACAACTTTGTTTTAAGCCTACCCACATGGTTATCAGGATAGTTGCCGCACCTACGTATATAAGTAAGGGTGTATAGTATGTTAAATAAATTAAAGGGAATGTCGTTTTTGAGACACCACTGATGCGATGTCAAGTTAATTTGAAACACGTAAACAAGTAACGAGCACTTTTTGTGCAGACTATCGCAGAGATTAATTCATGAGATGTTGTTATATAAACTACACCGCGCAGCACAACGACCGGAAGTCGACCGACAGTGATGGATTGAATGCACCAGTTTAAAAATAACAAATAATCTACCCGCCCCGAAAAAAAACCAATGGTCAAAAAGTTTTAATTTGTCTTTGTTAACTCGCTTCGGAAGTCATATATTACGCGATGTTATCCACCAAACGAATGACTTATAATGCGATCTACATAGTTGTCTATTCATTGATCACATTTATATTCATTTAGTCAAAAATTGAAATTCTCACACTTGGAGTAGTGGCAACACTTTGCGCTCCAACAAAATACCGTATGATGGCTGCTAGGTTTTATGGTGCGATATTATGATGTTATATCATTTCTATCTAAGGTATTCCAGTCACGCACGCCTTACAGCTTTCCCCGTCGCGTCGCGTTTCTTTATTGTATCAACTTCACCGTGTCCGATGAGCGAGTGCCTCGGCCCAGTGTCTTGCCATCAGAAAGGCAAATCGGTTTATGGAGATTCCATGCGGACGTAAGGGTCTCTGGTTCGGCTATCCATACCCTCCTTTCGCGCTGATGAAATTCTGATCGTGGTCTGACGTTTACCGATTTGATCTCTCTGCCATACGTCCCGCTCTGCTTCTAAATATATTGTTTGCCTCGTCTCTCTCTTGTGGATAATCTAGACAACTTGTGTCTCCATGGAATTGCAGATGTCAACAGTGTTGAATAATAATAATAATAATGAAAGTGTCGAGTTGTTTCTTTATTATTTATGTATTATATTAATATATGAATTAACATTAATAAATATATAGGTACAAATAGTTTCTGTTTTCTATTTTATTTTCATGTAACTGTGACGTGTTTTGTGTCGCGGCGTTGGGTTGCAAGTCGTCGGGTGATGCGAATGAAATCCGAGGGGATTATTTAATCTGGTTTCGTCCATCGCGCGGTAATCATGAACCGAATGACTTCCGAGTCTTTTGGGGGTGCTTTCCAGTCCTCGCCAATCTAGGAAATTGTCGCTGGACAACGACCGACCCAATGCTCATTTGATGCAGTCTGCACGGATCAACGTTTTACTGTTCTCTGCAACATCCGGTTTTAGAATTAAATTCTCTCCGTTTTGTTTAAAAACAACCTCATTCAAGATAACAGTTGTTTGCTTCATTTGATTGCAATTTCACTGCTTCAGCGTATACACAATTTAACAAAAAAAAATAATGTAAATTTCGAACGATTGTTTTATCGATAAAATTCGCTCGTAAGTAGCATTGTATATGGGTTCGAAGATTGCTTGATTTAGTAAAGCAATAAAATAGTTTGTCCTCTTTCCATGATGACGCTGTATTTGTGATGTGTATATATATATATTCTCGTGGTTCAAATCCATTACGACTTTTTTCTTCCTCTTGTATGCCATTCGGCTTTGATTGATTTGATTTAATTTTGTGGCTTCCGCCGTTGTCGGTAGGAGCGCTATAAGTCTCGGGAAGACCTTGGCCTCCCTCTTAGTTTCCTCGGCGAAACCAGTAATGCAATAACTTGGCAAAGTTATCTCTCTTTTTGCGCGGCGTTGGCAGTTATAAATTTGACTACGGTAAAATAACGTATTAAAACCTGATAAAATATGGAGTGTGACGTCACTGGATATTGTGAGTGTGCCCGCGAGAAAAAGCGAACTCAATATCAACGGGCCAACCGTTTTGACCAAGTCAGCAACTTTCCGATATTGGACGCCAGTTTTTTTCATTTCCAAATGAAATCTTCTATGATTGATAGGCACATGGACATCACTTGTGTGCTGCTCGTTAGGCAGGCTAACCCCCCCTCCCCTTCCACACACACCCTCCCCATCCTCATCCACTCCATTCCACATGTCGTCGCATTCTTTTTCTAGATCGTTGATAGCATAGCTCCAAGTAGGCGCGTATAAATTTGGATATATTTCATGGCATCCACAGATACTTTGGTTTTCTATGCGTTGGTAATCTGGAGTGATTTATATATCCTGTAGAAACACGTCAGCGGAAATCGTTGATATATTTATAAATGTCGCACTTAGCGTTTTTTCAACCATTTTGTTTGTTGAGTTACGAAAAAAAGGATAGGATAAAATACTTTTACAATATGCAATAACTGTTAATATAAAAGTATAAAGTGAGATTGGAGCCAATGCTTGTTTTATTTCTTAGCACCGCCATGCGCAATGGTATTTCGTGTTCATGTTGTTGTTGAATTGCTCGCTGCGTGTTGGCTCGTTCGACGTGGTATTGATTTCAAGCGGTTTATAAGATCAGTTGAATTAGCAAGGTCCACGTGATTGAATTACCATGTCATTAGCGGGGCGGAAGCTCGAGTCATGCAGACCTCCATCAGTTTGTACTAGCGCCGTCCATTACGGACAACGGCGACGGTCAGAACTACACAATCGCCTTTTAATTACCACCTCAAGCAAGTTGCATTTTTAATCAAACTTGCTATACACGTATTATAGTTTAGACCGAAAGTAAACAACGTTTGTTTTACCTCTAAAGTAAATGAATAGTATTGAGACTAGTAGCAAATAGACAATAAATCAGTATTTGAGGCTTAAGCTATGTTTGGGTTTGTTTTGGGGGCGGCCAAGCTTTACGTAGCGCGTGGGTGGTTGGTCTCTGTAGCAGTCAGTGTGGGTAATTGCAAATCCTCGGGTTGAATTATGACGCTCGTCGCAGCAACCGAGATAACGCGTATTTTTGCCCAGCAATTGAGAGAAAACACTTTCGGCGAACGAATCGGCCAATCACGCCACACACACTAACGCGAGCGGTTGCTTATCGCCCGGTATTATCGTTAGACCGCGAGCGAGAACGTTATACACGGGCGGCACGATAATGGCTGTAAGCCCCCCGGTGCTTTTTGCATTTCTGCGGGGAATACCAACTCTCTTCTAGTCAGTGTTATTATTATTATTATCAGCATCGACGTTTGAGTCTATCTAATATCTAAATATCTAATGGCTACGCCCTGATATAAAATTTAATTTCTTCAGCAATGCCACTCAAGACATTTGCCATTTCGTTGACTTTTACGTCCGGTCGTAAACAAAAGAGGACCCAATTAGGCAACGCTAATAACCATTTTTCTGAAGAGGGCTACCTTTTATATGAGTACGTTTGTGTCTGATATTCTTCGGACTCGGTTGGCGTTACTATGTCCTATTACTATACGGTGCAGCGTACTTTATTGCGACTGTAACTTCTACGGTAATCTCCAAGCACTAAAGAACGTTACCTTGATGTTATTACAGTTGAGAATTTTGTAATAATAGCGAATATATAAAACTGGGACACATTCCTACATACTATGGTGGATATTAATTTTGTTTAATTCATTTAATTAAATTAAAAATTTATCGTTTTTATTAGTACATTTTCACAATGAAATATTGTTTTTGCTATTCATTTATAAATGAAACAGTTTTAAAGAATATTTCATATCATTTGTGGCGATAAACAAAGTCAATATTGATTAGATAAAATAACCTGTTTGCTGTATTTTGATGACTCAGTGTATCAACATACTAAATAATTTGACTGGCCAACTATAAACATTATTTTATAGGAAAGCTATTATATACATATAAAAATATGTTCATAGAAGTCATTGTGATTCATAAATCACCGTAATTGTAAACGTACATTTCGCATTTAAAAATAAATTGATTTAAATCACCAAACACATTGAGATAACCGTGAATACGTATCAAAGTGCAATCGAATCTTTTAATGATGATGTAAAACAATTCAAACGATTCTCTATCACCTGCATTTTAACAATTTAAACAGCTTACGATTGAAATAAACGCGAAGAAAGTACTTTAAACGTACCCAAGTCAAGATATTCGTGAATAGAAGAACGTATTTCACCGTTCCGATTTGAGTATCCAAAGTGTTCGGGCTGGTCCCCTCACCGTCGCCTAGTCCGGCCATTATGCGTAATTAAACTTCGCTTAGGACACAATAAACACACGAATAATAACTTTTTAATTGTTCGTTACACTAACTAGCACCTTGTACTATAGATTTACGTGCGAGACTCACCTCAATTACACCTTATCTTTCGTTATCTTTACTGATAGCAATTATCATTATTCTGCGATGACTCAACTGGTAACCAATTTTCGTAATATCCGTAAGACGAATTGAGATCAGTCATATTATTTACTATGGAAATATATGTATGTGTCATGTATTTTCAATAATGGCGTACTATATAGTAGTAGAAAGTGAGAGGTAAAGTGTCAAACAGCCGGTGCCTCCCCTGGGGCACCGTTTTACCAATAATTTGAAAGTTTTAAATGGAATTTTGTTCGATAGACCGCGGGGTGAAAAACCCATTCGCCCGGACTAAGCGAAGCCCTTCGGCGGCGATGGCCCAAGGAATTAAGCAATTTGTCGAAAAGGCAGCCTTAAAAAAGAAAACGAAACTTTTTTTTAAAGAATTCACCAATTTTACTTCGCAAGCTGTTCGGAATTCTTTTATCAACAGCGGTCACATTGAAATTAAACTTATTGATCTAGCGAACCGAAGCAATGGTTCATTCCAAATTAGCATCAACAATTTTTACTCGAGCATACCTTCTCCATTTCTTCTTCTTTACTCCATTGTTCACTAACGAATTCTTATATATTGCGCAATTTCTAAATTCTATATACGTAGAACATACCTTCCTACTCTTCATAAATGTCTGCTATTGCGGAATAGTTTTGGATCGAAATTAAACGAGATTAAAGTACGAGTCTTTCATAAATCCACACAAATTGGAAAAAATTTGAAGTGGTTGAAGCAATTTTTCATATTTTATTCTTTCATTTATAAACTTTCAAGTAAAGCTAAACGTATTGCTTAGTTTAATAGAAGTTTTGTAATTTCTGTGTAGTTGATAAAGGAATAAACCGAAAGCAGTTGTCCGTTTGTTGGTTACTCATCTACTATGATGTAACGAAAACGTTTCAGTGTGCTTTTCCAGTTGTAGATTTATTTTAATTATGGTTTAACGAGTGAAACCCTGGCTTTAATACAAAAGAAAGGAAGTGAGAGCATGACTTGAATTTGGTATTTGTTGTTGTTTCTCTGCTACTTCACCCTTTGCTTCTTTATATTCTCAACGTTGTTTCTTTTGCTATTCTTCTGTTTTTGCGATACGACAAACTTTTGTTTGCCATTTATTTTCTTCTGTTCGCGGTGTGGAATAAGTTTTACAAAATCTTTTAGTTGTTTGTAATTATTTCGCTATTGCGTATGAAATAGAAAACATATTCAACCCTTTTTATGTTTCGTGAATAATACATACATACATACATACATACATACAAGTTTTAAAGGCAATTTGATATTTTCATATTTTTATAATTGTGTAATAAAAATACCTTGTGGTGGAACATTCTCGTGATTCAGAAACTGGAAGAGTATACCTACCGACGTTGCTTTTTGTATTCTATGTGGTGTAATATGAATGTATTCATGGCATTTACGTTTAGTAGGAGAATTTAATATCACATTTAATAACAAACCAATTTCACGTACATTTCTGATGTCATTAAACACGAGTTGAAAAACATTCTTCACTGTTATGTCTATACAATAGCAAATAGAAATATTTTTCTACATTTTAATATTAATGCAACACTTACAAGCATTGCTATTAAACCTATTTTATCAACATTTTTACTAAATACCGTTCTTTTTTCCTCCGCGGAAACCAACATGTTTTTACTTTCTTTTTACGAAGTAATAAGTAAGTATTGTAATCACGAAAAAAAAAAACTCGAAATTTTAACGGAAATACACCTTTTGACCTTCCCTGAATCGAGTCTGACTATTTTTGGAATGACGTCTGTGTGTGTGTGTGTGTGTGTGTGTGTGTGTGTGTGTGTGCGCTCTACAGCCTACACTGTTAAAGATACAATTATGAAACTTTAAACTTAAGATTTGTATATGCCTGGGGGAAAACCTCCTATTTTTGAAAAGCAAATTCAAACTGGAAGTGCATGTTTACTTGAGTCACTTTTTGCATATCTCCGAAACGGCTGCACTTACAGTAAAATAGTTAGAATAAAATTGAAAGATATTAATGATTTGAAGAACTTTTGTTTGAAACATTTCTTCAAAAAGTGTACCAGTTACGAGAAAATTACTATTATTCTATTTATATTGCCATAGTTACATAGGTATGGAAAATTATATATAATATATCGCATCTACTATGCATGTCAATTGTTTTAAATATTCAAATATTTTGACATTTAACATTTATTGTCAGTGTCACAAATAAGTTTAATGAAAAAACTTTACAAAGGTTAGTAAATAATATAAAATATTATATGAACATATTTTGTAAGGTTTAAAGTTCAATTGAAAACTAAAAAATGTTCAGCCATAATAATTTTAATAATGTGTAATGAATAATTATATTTTCTTTTAAATTTAATCATTTTATATTTTAATTTATATAGTATTAAATCAAAATATACTGACTACCTTAAAGAAAGTTTAGGGCCAATACATGGCCGATGTTTTTTATTTGGTGATGACATCACACATACAATGGATACTACTACTACTACTACTACTACTACTACTACCCTCAATAAAGTTTATTATTATGTATACATATGTAAATGAGGACGACTCAAGTCACGACATACGTATGTACAATCTACGACTGACTCCCAACTGAGAATTCTCAAACCAATTACGCGAATGAGAAAGATCCCTTGGCTAGGAATATACTGTCACATATAACAAGAAGAAATAGATAGCGACGCGCAATTTAAATGAAACGCAAATTTGCATTAAATAAATGTTCTATTCAATTTGCCTGCTCTTATTACATAAATATGTACAACTCGCAAATATTAATATAAACTCTCCGGATACATTGCTATGGTGTGTCTGTCTCTAACGCGGCTCAAGTTGAAATTTATTTTATAATATGTGTGTAACAAATGCGTGCAAGCATTTTCTTCAACGAGTTTTTTTTCTTTTTGTTGTTGCTTACTTATCTTTAATACGGTTGACCGGAAGTCATACGTCCTAAGGTTAATTTGCATATGCGATTGCACAGTGTTGATAGGGATAGGGAAAGAAAATGCGTGCTTCTTGACGTCGCTTTGCCACTAGAAGGAAGATAAAATAATAACAAAAACATATCGTGCTACTATTATTTACATACATACGTAATGTAATTTAAATATTCATTCGGTTTTGTTTAAGAATACGATTATTTTAAAAGACACACTGGGAAATCGATCACATACTCGAAACTTTTTATTATTTATACACAAGTAAGAAAAAGTTCTCGAGCTTGTATGGATAGGTAATGTTTTAAAACACAAATATTCTAGAACGTACTGACTGGAAAATTACTTAAGGTACACTTTATCCGTCAAGTTTTAGATTGTTTAAGCATTACTTTATAATAATATTCTTTATGCATACAATCTACACATCAAGAGTATCAAACTTTTTAAAGAACATACATATATTTTATGATAACCATGGTTTTTACTAAAAACTTTTTTATCATTCGAATAAATCTATGAAGTAACTTTTTCTGAAAAAAAATAATTAAATAATTATACCAACCACGACATCTAACTTAGAAATTGCGGGTTGCATACACCTAGGCGTTATTAATTAATTGATATGGCGTAGAAAGAATAATATTTTAACGAACATGTAAAACTTCCATAAATAAATGTTGCTCCTTTGTAATTTTTGGCGGATATTTTTAGTTTATTATTTAAGTATGTATTGTTAATATAATTTAAATTAGTAAAACTTTTAATGAAAATAAATATAATAAAGTTTATTTCTCTTGTGTACATACATACATACATATATTACGAACATTTTCATTAATAACAAAACATGTTTATATATACCTACACAGAGCATACAACGCAAATCGAAGGTATATTGTGAATTTACATTCGTTGCCAACACACACAGAGTTTTATAAATACAGTGGCGCACCATGGGAGCAAGAAAAGTTAGCAACTCTAGTAATTCAAAAAGAATAAACGAAACACATGCAGTGTCGCTGTAGTCCGATAATAAAGTCGATAAAAATAAATTTAAAACATGTACTCTCGCTGGGGTCACTTGATTTACATCAAAATCGAATTTATTCAGATACGTAGCAGTATTTTTGCGAAAAAAAAACACACGGAATTAAAAGTATACATATATGAAACATCCATTCAGATTTGAGTGGACAACAAATAAATTTTATTTCCGGAAAACGAATTTAAAATCTTTCTAAAACAGAAACGTTTAAGCTCAGCGTCGTTTCTGGTTTTATTAAAAAGTTATCGAAATCTTACAAAAACTAACCGTAGTTTTCAAGGCAGAACGAAACTTCTTGTTGAGCAATATACGGGAAACGAAAATGATGGAGAGTAAAAAGAAAAATTGGCAAAGTGAAAGAATATAATGGTACTTAAAAGCTCCGTTTTTAGAAACGATTACTTAATAAAGAAGCCCGAGTATATTTATACCATGCAAAAGCTCCTTTTCAATTTTTAATTCAATATCAGACGCATTCATTTTAAAAAGCTTTCTTGTTATTCGCTTTTACACGAAGCTTCCTTATCGCTTTTAATCTTACGTTTGCATCTCACAAATGCATTAACTAATACATTTTGATTCAATCGAATTATTCATCAATTTATAATCCAGATTAAAAATCCTCTTCAATATTTAAAGTCACTTAAAAGTAATTTATTTCAAAATTAAAATAAATCGAAAAATAATGTTTTTTTGCCTAAAACTATAAACCATCTTAATCATTTAAAACCATTTTCTAATTAGTGTTATCGAAAACACCAACGCGTTTATTGTTTGCAAAAAAAACGCGTTCTTGTGATACAATTATTTTGAATATATTTCTGTGGTTGTTTGTGCCTAATTATCCAAATAAAAACTTATAATTACGTTTTCCAAGTGGCATAAAGTTGATTGTTATCACCGAATGAAATTACGCAAATTTTGTAGCTTTACCAATTCGTTGTTATAGAATTGTTTCTTGTTTATTATAACTTTCTAGAGAAAAATCTAATGGATATTATTTTAGTTTAAAAGCAAAGTTGAACTTCCGATTCGTAATTACCGGTTGAATATACGTTTATTGCTTTTGCGGAAGAAAAATTATCATGGCTTTAATTTCCGTTGTAGACCAGAATCTGTGGTCTAGTCGAAAAATAACGACACACAAAATGATTGTATGTGTTTTTTTTGTTGTATTTATTTATCAACCATGGAAAAAACGGTTGTTTAATTGTGATTATACCAAATAATACGTTCTCATTTGTTTTTTTATTGTGAAATTCATTACCTACTAAATTATTTAATTGTTTTGTATGGAATAAATGAAAGTATGTCGTAATGATTATTATGTATTTTTCGATGATGAATAATTTATACAGTCATGAAAATGTGTTTTTACAAAGTTTCATAACTGTAATTGCTGTTAGGTTTTTCTTCTTGTACCTAAATGCAGTATTGTTACTGATGTGAGTGTGTCTCAGTTTGGTGTCACTGTTATATCTCTGCGTGCCATTTTGTACCACGTTCCAGACATTCTGTACTGACACCATCAGCTACTGGAATGTCTGGAAGGTTCGTCTACCAAACGATCACAATTCCAGACCTACCGACATTGGCCCGGTCATTTGATAATTACATCACCCACTTACATTTCTAGAATATCTTCATAGGCACATACGTATGTATGTATGTACATATGTGGAGAAACTCCACCATTAAAAAACAACAACAAAAAATGGTTTCTTAGTCATAATATTCTTTATCTTAGAAATAAGTAGACAATTTAATTATTTGTTGATATCATTTGAACCAGCGAACATATTGGTTTTGATTTACAGTAATTAATCAACGATAATGGCGTAGCTTGTTTTTAATTGAAAAATTTGTGACGTAATTTTTTAAGCGACATGTACTGTCACGTATCAATTATTTAGGGGTCGTGAATTAATGATAAACTGATGGTTTATCAACTTTTTGTTTGTTTGCTCTCTAGTTTGGAATGCAATTTATTATTTTGAGCCCCCATAAACACGCAGGTGACAATTTGGTTGGGATGGCCCATTTAACCAATTAATTGCCGTATTGGTTTCATTGTTCATTTACTACTTTACAGAATGAAAATCCATGTGTGCTTGGCACCAGTGAGAGGTGTTTTACAATGGACAGTGGCACGCTGGTGTGTTTTATTTTTAATACTCAGATATTAATAATTTATTAATTTTAAAAAGCTTTGTTTCGTATTTGATATTACGTGTAGGGAAATAAATAAATTCACTATAGGTAGGATATGAAAGATATATGGAATATTTATAAATTTACAGTTTAGAGTAAAACATGTTACTTGAGGGTGGCAAGAAGTTATTAATTTTTAAAATCTCTCAAGACGAACTTCACGGTTGCTATATATCCTCCAGTATTATGTAAGAAAAGAAAAAGAGTACCTATAGAGTTTAAAGTACTCAAGTAGATAAACTGAAAACTCGTTGTTTTCAGGACGCTCACGCGACGTGCACGCCGCTGAAAATCTATACATGAAAGTTTACGTGAAAAGCACTGAATTAACTTAAAAGGGAAATATAAATTACAGTGCAGATTCTCGCAAACACTAAGCGATTCTGACAAATTTAACACTTCAGGATTGTAATTAACAATATTCATACTCTAAATGCTATTTATTATTTTATTTCATTTACAAATATACCTACATTAGTTTGTTGTTTAAAATTCAAACTACTTATTTAAATAAATCATGCTTGATTTATATTGTTTTAATTTCGAAGTAATTGAATCTATTTTCTACTTTTTTAACGAGATACTAAAAAAAAACAAATAGCTCAATACTTGTATGTATGTAACTTAACTGTGTAAAATTTAAACAACAAGAAATTGAATTTAATTTGGGTTTAGGGAATGACAACATAATGAAAATTCTCAACATTCCTGTGTGCGAAAGGGTGCTCCATTTTAGAATTACTATTTATTGTGGTATTCTTACAATGTCTTAAGTACCGCAATTTTATTTACACATTTGTTAAAAAAATAAAACTCTAGTTAAAATGTACTGGTTCTTATAGGATAGTTTTAATTATTTAGAAATGCCTCCGGCTACACAAATAACCCTTTTATCTGCGCTGTTAATTTAGTCGTTGGCCTAATTAATTTCTTTACAAAAACATTTGAAGCAGCTTCACACAGGAACAGCTAATGGAATCTCTACATATACGCTGGAACTGAAAACCTAATTTTTACAAATTAGTCTACTTTGGCAATTAAACGTTGCGTGGTCGGTAGTAAATCTTTAATGGTTGACCGAGCGAATGTCACCGCATCAGGGATAGGGTTTAATTATTTAAAGACGACTCAGAGATATGATACCTCCAGGAATAGGCTCTTTATCTAATAACCTCCAGCACGAATTACATCTGAAATTTAATCAGTATAGACCATAGCTTTTTTTCTTCTTCTATCTTTTATTACGGTCACTGAAAATACATTCAAACCAATATTATAATCAACGAATATTCTCTTTATAAGTGGATAAACTCGGAATGAAAATGTTTGCCAAACGAAATGCTAGTGTATGTATGCAATGCATTTGCGTATCCATTAAACTACGAGCATGGTTGGATTTGATCGAATAACTTTTTTATGGTGTATTGATGGTTATTTACGAGAGGACTCCTGCTGTCCGCCTTCTTTGTACCCTCATACCCATCTCTCTCTCTCTCTCTCTCTGTCTCTCTCTCTCTGCGGAGTTGAGCGCCCGTAGATTTTTATTACGTCTACGAAACGAGACAACATCGGATGTCACATTGCCGGATCAGATTACTTTGGTATGAGTCACTTTATATATGTGCGGTTCTTTCTAGATGTGCACTTGTCTGGTAACCATAGCAACATTGCGATTCTCGGAGAGATAATTATTGCTACAATCAAATATTGTTTTATTTTTATTTGTTTGTTGTATTCCACTACTTACTCTTATTTGCTTCAGTTGTTTCATCTAATTTGGATGCTAGATTGTTAGTCGGGAATAAATTGATAAAGAAATTCGACAAATTATCGTAATTTTATTTATTAAGATTAACTTTACAAGTTACAAAAATATATAATATAATAGATGAAGAGCAATATAATTTTACAGCGTTCCCTTATGGGAGATATGTATGTATGTATGGGGTATGGTACTACTTACTATGAATTGCCTATTATAATACATGCATTCTATGTGGGTATATGAGAGAGCGAGAGATAGAGAGTGAGTGTGTGTGTGTGTATGAAGAGATTTATGCATATGTATGTGTTTAGTTATATATGTACAGAGAGTTATACATGACATTGTGCCTATTCTCGTAATTTACGTTCGGCAACAGACAGAGACCATTTACATTTTACGTCCATTATTGCACATGCCACTACGTCCTCGCGTTCACTGTTCACACCACCACTTTTCGTATAAATCATTGCCGAACAAATCACTTTAACAGATGCCATTCGCGGAGCAGTGTTTTTAGAAGAGCGCGCGTACACACAGGGAAAAGTTTATTGTAGGGGCCAGTGGACTATTTATTGTTTCGGTGCTGGCCCATTAATCTCTACTTCGACGGCCCGCCACTCAACCGACATAAGGGAACGGTGCATATGGGGCGGGGAAGTAACCTTGGAACGCCGACGGCTGCACAGGAACAGACTGCGTTACGAACGTAGTCAACACCGTCGGTATCACCCTCGTTGAAATGATCGTCGTATATGCAGTCTTCGCTCCAAACGTCAACTTCAATATTTTACTATCCGTCTGAGTGACAACAGTTTGCGTCACCACTGGAGTAGAAGTCACTGAATATTGTTGTTGTTGTTGCTGCTGTGGCGCGAACGGATTCACTGGTGGTAAACCTTGTGGTAATCCAGCTGGTAAACCATTCGGTAATCCAGCCAAAGGTGACAAAGTACTAGTACCGAATTCATAATCAGTTCTTGTCAACGTTGCTACTGGTCTTGATATAGTACTGAATGAAGTACTTGCTCCATTAACTAATGGAATTATATGTGACTCATACACTGTTTCCAGTTTCACAACAGGTCTTGATGTTGTGATAATTTGCGGCTGACTTGCAGCTGGATTCAACAATCGCAACAACGCTAATTGCTGTTGCAACTCTGGACTTAAAGCTGGAGTGGCTGGTTGCTCTTGGTACAAGTTCACTTTCGGTGACGGTGCATGCGCTTTCTTCAATCTCAAATGTGCTTCTGGCAACCGACTCTTATCTACATCTGACAAATCAAACTCTGAACCAATATTTGCTAAATTCAAATCAGCCGGGAATGATTTTCGTAAATGCCCCTCATTTTCATCATTGTCATCACCGAATTCTAGTTCTAAATGCAGTTCTGAACCAGCTTCATCTAAATGGCTATTGAAGTCTTTCAACGTTTTACTAGGAACAAAGTGGTACGCTTCCATCGGTGGTAATGTTTTGGTGGCAGTCACCAATCGGGTGACATGATATGTTTGGACTAGGGTGTAGCTTGTGGTTTCATTTCCACCTCGGACTACTGGTAATATATGGGTTTTGAGCATGTCTTGAGTTGTACTGAAGGTTTCGGTTAAAGTCTCTAGAGGAGGTGTTGCCATATCCCCTGCGAGATACAAAGCTGGAAGAGTAGCGATTCCAGAGTCTAAATTATTATCTTTATCATAGTGTTGAGATGTAGCTAAGATGTTTTCTGAAAGAGGTTCAACTGATGTTGCAGCTATGTTGCCGGTGTCAGTTGGATCGAGGGTTCTTTCGTATGTGGAGGTGACTGTTATGTAACGAGTGTTTTTCACACTTCCGACCTGAAAGAATGTTAGAGGGTGTTGGGTTTTTCATAAGGCCACTAGTGCATATTTGTTTAGGATTTTTATTCCTCCTGTATTAATGCTTGAACGTATTTAAGATGGTTATAATATTTAAACAATTGTGCACCAGTGTACCTAATTGGTATGTTCCACTAACCTGGAAGGTGTAAGGTGACTTAATGGTAGCAAGTTCGTAGTAGACATTCCTGAAGTCAGCAGGAGTTGAGATCTCTACTTTGATAGTTTCAAGTGGGAATGCTTGTTCAAGTTTGTTGTTGTCAGTGGCACTCTCATCGTGGATGTTCGCATGGGACGTCTCCGATCCGAGTGGATTCAAATCAAGGTCATCGGATCTCGACTGTGGCGTGACCACATCATTCAAGTACGGCGACACATCCTGCAGACTGATTGGTGTAGTAGATCCAGATGAAGTGAGGGTGTTCGAGTCGTCGTCATCATCACCTTGTCTGCGAATGGTCACCCGGGGTTTCGGTGTCGTCTTGTACTGCCAGCGGCCGGGCGCTCGGTTCAGCTTGAACTTGTACAGACTGCTGGACGACGCCGAGGCGGCCGGTTCCGCGGCGGAACTTTGCACGCGCGGTTTGTAGCCGCGACGTGTGTAGCTACCGCTCTCTGTAGCCGGCGTCGCCTGTGTACTAGCCGCCGCCGCCGGCCGACTCTTGTGACGCCGCGATGACTGGTACCGGCGCCCTGGCGCTGCAGCTGACGCCGTCGTCTGCTCACTGAACACAGACACAGTAGCAAGTTCGGCGCTCGTTCGACCGAATTTGTTGTGTCTGAGTACACATATGATTTTAAGTATCCGTGCAATCTCCGCCACGGATTCACAACACAAGGAACGACGAGTTTGCAATTATTTTATTTTAGACAGGACTATAAGATTTTTAGGAATCTAATATAGGCAGAAATCAGGACTGTTAATAGATTTATTTACCGGATAATATAGTTTATTAGGAAATTATTTATTTGGAGATTGGAAGATCTCTAAATTAAAACTCCTCGTTCCTTGTATTGAATAGCATTATTGCGACAATAAATACAAATATTCCCACAAGATATAAATCGTTATAGAATAGTTTTAAATTAATTACAGAATATTATTTGTTGGCACAACCATACCATTTTAAAAATCATGAGCATATTATTTACAAATAAATTCTAAAAATATTCCATTTTCTACCGAAAATGAATTCTGAACCTTTGAAGCTGTTCCGCGTCTAAATTACTATTCGGACAAGTCTTGGCGGCAAGTTTCCCCATTTAATTATGTTTAATAAACCGATACTGTAAACCATATTTACTTATAAAATTAGGTCAAATGTGACTTGATAACGTGGCCAGCAACCGACGACGAATTATTAATTAATGTTAAGCTAAAGCAAAATATGAAGTCATAAAACTCTTGGACACGTAACAATTTCTCTAAATTTTTGCTCGTCTACGGTCTACGGGGTAAATGAAAAAGTGTGCGTCACTGGCGAAACAGAAGCCGGGTAATGTTCAACGTTGACCCCGTAGCGTTGAACCTGCGTAAATAAAAACGTGTGCGAGTGACGCTGTCCGTTGTCGTCGGTTGGTGTCACGTGCTTCTGTTAATTAAATCTCGTGATTAACGTTGGTACGACGACCGTGCTTGGCGCTGAGGTCGCGTGAGAAATCTCTACGCGACGTAGGTATATCTTTTTCCCCCAACCAACGCAACGCGACGAATAAATGAAATGCAACAAAGATATAGTAACTTTCATTGTACCCCCTATATATATATATACGAGTATATATATATATATATATAGAAATACTGTTAACGCATCTTTAGTTCTCTACTCGCTATCTACTTAGTTTAAAACTGATGACTAGTGCACTAGTGGTGCACCCTAAACATATCCCGTTTTCTATACCATTTAACGTAAATAACTTTCAAAGGGGGCGCGCTATTGTATCGTTGCTTTGTAATCAGTCATGCTTAGAGATACCCTATAGAATGATTCAATCGGTACATGTATTTCGTGGTAATGGTACTACTAAATAAGACCGATGTATTTGCTGCAATTTAGTCTGTTAATCGTCTTATGAAAGTAAATTGCCACTTAAAAATAATTACGTGTGGTTAAATTGCCAACCCTTACTTTTACTTTAATTGCTAAATCATCCAGTCGTTTATTTTTCACCCTAATAGATTGTTTTTCTCAGCGTTCGTAAAAAGTTAAAACCGTTTTTAAAAAGTTTCGAAAACATATATATCACATGCCACGTTTCATTATGACTATTATTGTGAATAGTATATAAGTGTTTTGTGTATGTATGTGTGTGTGTGTGTGTGTGTGTAGTACTCACTTAAAAGGCCTAAGTGTTTGACTAGGTCTGGGCCTAGCGGATTTTTTAAAGTTTCCATGCGCCGACGGTACAATTTCTTGTTCAACTTCAACTTCTTCTTCAACCTCATGCGGTTCTTGTTTGCGATTTCGGAATCTCGGTTTAAAATCGTTGCTTCTCGCAATGCCGGGCCGGTTGGAGGACGGCGCGTCGGCTTTTATTAGATTGTTTGGTGATCCTGGTGGGTTCAAGAGTCCTTCAACGGGTAGAACGGTCTCTTCGTGCAGAGATCCAGCTGGTGTTGGTTCGAGGTGATGGTGCTTGTGAGCTTTGCCACCTAATGCAGGTGCGGCCGTTTTCAGGATGCGTAGCGATTGACTCGGGTTGATTTTCGGTTTACCGTGGTTGATAATATGCGACGTGCTTTGCAAAACCTAATTTGGAAAATACCCTCTTCAAGTATTAGTAACATCTCAGCCAGTTGAGAAAGGAATGAAATGAAAGTTGGTGTATTTGAATATTTTAAAGTTGGAGGGTAATAATAATTGAATACCTTACCTGTGCATATTTCCCAGAGATATAAGTACCGATAACGCTAGTCTCGTGCACTGTGGTAGCGCCGTCTTTAACAACAGTTCCACCTAGTTTCGTGACAAGTCCGGTGGGATGGGCATCGGCTCGCTTCTGCGGGCTAGACTGCGCCCCGCTGCCATGGCCGTGTCCATGATGCGGTACCTTGGTGTGACCCGGTAGCGGCGGACGTGGTTTCAGGTGAAACTTGGCGCTTGGTTTCAAATTTATCACTTTGTACGTTTCCTCCACGACTTCCGACGGCTGTCGCGATAGAAAATCGTATTCTGCTTCACCTATATTGTTACCTTTTCACATAGTATTAGAAAAATAATTGCTAGAGTGAATTTACACTTCAGTCATTTAAAAAAAAACGAAAAAGTTATATGTAGTAATACCCTCTTCTGTTTCTACGTGTATTTCATACCTATTAAAGCCGGTTCATCATCACTTTTTACGGCTACAACACTCGACACAACGAACGCTTGCGGTGTGGGTGCAGGCGTTGCGGGGAGACCTTCAAACACTTCAACTTTACTCGAAAGAATCTGCGGAATTTCACTCTTGTAGTGCGGATGCACTGAGGGTGGCGCTGCAATCACTTCGACCTTGGTTATAATTTTCGGCGTGGCCACTTCGGCCTTGCTTGCCACCGGAACAGGCTTGGCAACGTGGACAACGCTTGAAATACGTTCCACTATTTTTGTTTTCGGTTCAGTCTCGATTCTAGTGGATACAATCGCTGGCGCCGCTGCGGTTTGCACTTGAACCACTGATGATATCTTTTTCGCCGCTGGTTCGGATGGGGATTGTTTGTGTTCTGGTGGCTTTTGGACGGTTTTACTCGGCTTTATCACCGTAGTTTGTTGTTGTTGTTGCGGTTGGCTCGATGATGGTTTCGTGTCTATTACTGCGTTATTTGATGGAGCCGGGTTTTTTGGTTCTACTGTAATCATACAATGTAAATTGGTGTTTATGTCTCCAGGGCTTTATCAGGACCAGTATTAGACTTTATTTCACAAATTTCATCTAGACTCGAAAAAGTATTTGATTTCTCTCACTGATAAATACTGGAGCGTTATTAAATTAACAATTTTGAGTGATTTTTTATTTAAAAACAAAATGCATTGTGTTTTACTGCGAGTGTGCATTCGTCATAAAAATGTTAATTACAATTTTTTTTCATTCGCTCCAAATTAAAAAATTCGCACACAGTTTGTTCTGGTTGATTTAAATGTAAATTAGTATAGCAGATGCTCGCAAACAATGCAATGTCAACTCAGCGCCAACACGGTTGTTATTTACATGAAAGACATTTTATTGTTGTAAAATTAAAAAGCATCTGGTTTAATTATAACGACACAACAACGACCACGTTGTGTAGAAAAAGATCTAAAAGGAATTTATGTAGACGGTGAATAATGAAATAAAAAACTTTTCTTGTCTATAACGACAAATTTATCAACTCGCACAGAAAGTCATTAAAATTTAATAGAGTGTTAATACACACACGGTTTTTGTCCAATGCACATTTTACGACGCTGTTAAGGATAAAGATTAAATAAACTAGATACACAAGAAAATAATGTTTTTAAGCAAATTATTTACCTAAATATATATATATATATATATATATATATATATATATATATATATATATTATATATATATATATATATAGATATATATCTATATATATATATATATATATATATATATATATATATATATATATATATATATATATATATATATATATATATATATATATATATATATATAATATATATATATATATATATATATATATATATCTATATATATATATATATATAATCTATATATATATATATATATATGTATATATGTATATATATATATATATATATATATATATATATATATATATATATATATATATATATATATATATATATATATATATATGTATATATATATATATATATATATATATATATATATATACCTATTTGATAATCGTATAAATAAAATTACACTAAATAAACATTAAAAACACCGTATTTTAATGGTGTACCAATAGTAGTACCTACGCACACAAATATAATTTTGATTAATTTACATTAAACATTCGCTAATGACTGTTTGCGAATTATGCAAACAGTTATTTTGATTCGTCGCTAAAATCAATAGACAAATATGACTTAGGTACCTTGCGCCACACTTTGGGGTGAGAACACCATGACCGTGTTGCCGATTGTTGTAGTGAAATCTAGGAAACCATAGACGGTTTGCGTCACCAAAGTTGCCGCTTGAGTGGCCTGAGGAACTTGAGCGTGTGGTTGAGCATTTGCTGGGTTCACAAACACTGGACCAGAATTTGCTGACGTACATTGGAGCACTGAAACAATGGACATAATTATCATTATTATTATTATTATTACACTGCTACAAAACACCTAAAGGGCAAATAAAATCAGTTCATAAAACATCTTTGTATCGTCATAAATCTAAACGCAAGTAAATGTGTTTTATAATGGTGAAACTAACAACATAAATCTGGTCGGATGGCAATAAGTTTGCTCCAACTTGCATCAATGCATAGTTACTACTTCACAGACCATTTCTTGGTTTATTTCTATAAATAAGTCGAATTGGGTCAAGTGTGTAATATTCTTCTACTATATCTATTTCATTACAGTACATTGATATTTTATTTACTACTTCCTGTTTATCCTTAATTCTTTTTCTTGCTAAAACGTTATTAAAACGATGAAATCTAAAAATTTGAATATCCTTTCTATGAAATCCAATAAGAGAAATACACCAGTCTGGTATTTTGTTGCTCAAGGTGCGAACGCTCGATAATCCGATCCTGGCTGCTCTCTGGTACGAGCAGCAATCAACGAGAGGTGCGTACGATCTTATTATTTATACGGAAGCTAAATGAATTTCACGCTAAAGTGTTGGCTTCAATTAAATTATTATTCATGACACTGCTGAAGAAACCGTTCTACAATTCACATCTTCTTATTTCACGACTTTGTTGCCAATATCAACTTACAAAGAAATACTTTTCATTTTATAATCATGTAATTCAACAAAGCTTTATTTTTATTGAAACAAATTTATTTTAATTTAATATTCATTATTTTATTTATTACTTTATTTATATAAATCTTTGTGTATGTGTGTGTGTGTGTGTGTGTGAGTAAAATAGGGGTAATCTTAAGATTTCTATCAGTTTTTTAAACAAATTGAAACAATTCGTAGTAGATTTATTTAAAAAAGGGGATGCTGCATCTAGATGATAAGAATCGGCGTTAGCCCGTTATAATACCCGCAAGTTGGCGGTGATTATAGAAGAATTTACGAGTGCGTCATTATTTTTTCTCTCTTTTCTTCTATTCTATCCTTATTATACGTGTTAGCATCCCGAAGCGTGTGTTTTTCAGCCTTTTTTTTTTTACTAACAACCGTTGCGCAGTATCCATCGGCGCAGCAACTGCCACCAATTAGCTACGCCAAAACCTTCCTCTGTTAATAACGATGTCGTTAATTTCGAGCTGAACTAACATCGTTAGAGCAATAAATTACGTTTTCTCGCAGTTTAAAAATTAATTAGTGATAGTAATTAATAAACAGTGTTTACATTATTGCTTGCAATTATCATTTTACGAAATATTTCAAACGCGTTCGGTTGCAAACAGATGTTGTGCACAGGGTTGTTCTTTAGTATGAAAGCGCTTAAAATAAAAATAAAAAAAAGACAAAACGAGATTTAATTAATGTGATTTGGCGCGTATAATACTGGTATTCAACAAAAAGTTTTAATGAAATTAATTTTATTATAAGTTATGTTTTATTGCATTAAAAAAGGATTTGTATATGGTTAAACATCTCGGATGGAACTGAATTAGTTATTATACCTAATTGTGTATTGAGAAACCTTTTATGTGGTTTATTTTGCTTATGTATGCACGCTACCCTGGTATCCATGGCTGTGTTTGCTGACCAAGCTAGCAACTACTAACTGATTGTCAATCAAGGCTGGTATTGTTTACTATCAGCTCGTCTTTCATACAGCGTGGGTTGCTATGTAAATGTCCTTTTGTTCTCAAACATACATACACACACACACACACACACATGGGTAAATTTGGCTGCCTTTTATTAATCATGTATGTTAGATATATGTATATATGTATTTTGCCTACCGGTCTGAAACTCTACCGGATGCCTATACAACAAATATACATACATACATACATACATAGACATTAGTAGAGTTACTTTGTTGATATGAATCTAAAATTTAAATTGTCTGAGTTTATGCATCAGATATTGAAATACATGGTATTATGCATATTGTTGACTTGCTCCAACATTTGTTTCTTTATAGGAGAATGAAGATACAATTAAATAAACTTATAATAGAAACTAGACAAAGGAGGAAATATGTAAATTCGTACGAATGTACCGAATGGAAAAGTCATGCAAAGCAAGTTATGTACAGCGAGGGATCTCAATCCAGTTGGATGGTTCATGCAAACTTATTTGTCATTTAATTTGGAATTTAATAAGCGGTTACGAGTGCGCGAGCGTGTGTCTGTCGTGTGATGTTGATAACAGTTTAACAGAAACTTAACAATAAAGTTTGCAACTTAGCGCTGCTGTACGTTGCGGCTGTTCGGATTGCGAAAATTATTGCTGACACGCCGAAACACACTCAATCTAACTATCTACGTATGCACATATGTTACATGTTGTACATACATACATACATACATACATACATACTTCTACAACTGCACACCATATGTGTAATGAAAATACCACACACCTAACAACAGTCTATTCATTACTTTACCAATCTAAACAAGAAACAATATTAATTGTACCACTGAGCTATTCCTTCTTACATTAAATTAATCCATATTTGAAATTATTTAATATTTTCGTCATTAATTGTTGACGAATAGACTATGAAATCATGTTAATTGACGCGGAGGATTTATAATTATCTGCCTCTCTGGCCACAGCATGCAACAGTGGATCACTGATCAAATAGTTGTCCGGTCTGTTCCAGCAGTAAAATCCTGGATTTGTCCGATAAACGAGCGGCCACACTGGCCATGGCATTTTGTTTCCCGAGATACTATATACAGTGTATATGTATGTATGTATATATATATATGTGTGTGTGTGTGTGTGTTTTGTGTGTCTGTGTGTGTGTGTGTGTGTGTGTGTGTGTGTGTGTGTGTGTTGGTGTGTGTGTGTGTCGGTGTGTGTGTGTGTGACGCTGTGTGTGTGTGTGTGTGTGTGTGTCTGTATGTGTCTGTGTGACGCTGTGTGTGTGTGTGTGTGTCTGTCTGTGTGTGTGTGTGCCATTTCAAAAGACATAATAAATGACTGCTACTGGTATACAATTCTTCCACCGCCACCACGAATATGTATGTACAATTGCTACATTTACATTTTCGTTTTAATAAAAATGCGATACGAGCTACGGAAATTTATGTGCGTTTGTAAATAGTTTCGTTGTTTTATGAGAATCCCTGGAATCGCATATCATACAGATTTTAATTTGTTTTTTTTTTCCCTTTAAACATCCTCAATACTTAAAATACTCGAGTAATAAAATCGGTTTTTATTAAAAATTACATGGATTAATTTTGTTAAAACATATTTTATTTAGCTCAAAAAACAAAAATGTATATTAATTAAAATACTTATGCGTTTGTGGGTTAAAGTAACATTCATTGAAATACAGAATAATATATTTCTAATGAGGAACTGTATAGAAAGTATATGTTTAAAATCAAATTAAAATAGGTGTGCTGAATATTAAAACTGTATAATCACGTATGTATTTACGTACAAAGGAGTGACTAAGGTATGTGTACTTTTAAATTTTTTAAATGTATATACGTATTTAATTTTGACACCAACCCACAACCAACACGTACCACTGAGCAATACGTTCTTCCAGTCAACGTTTTCTTTCACGAAATCCAACTAAGTACATTCCAATGCAAGTATGATTAAACGTCTAATTTAAATTATAAATTGTTTAAAATTAAAAAATATATTTTCAAAAATGTGAATAAAACAGCACGTTTGTCCTAGATTAAACAAATGCTTTATTTACTCAAGTACAAGTACAGAATCGCACGTTATTTAAGGGGCTACGCTCAATTGTTATTTATTACGCGAATGTTTTCAAAGATCACGATCATTTTTATAGGTGTACTAGATAAATAAATCTTGCTGACATTTAGCACAGAGAATGCTATTGTAATTGTTATTTCACATTTATTTTGTAATTACTTCAAAATATAACACATTTATTTGCTCGGATAAAAACTTTTGTCAATTATATCGATTATAATAATGAAATCGCATTGTGATGTGCAGATATGGACACACATTTGATTTGACCACATATGGTTATAACAATAATGTTGTTTTTACAATTATAATAAACTGACGTCATTTTCAATTGGTTACCACATAGAAAACAATATATTGCACTTACGCATAACAATGAAAAGCTGAGTATATTATGATTGAAATTCTTCAGAAATCTATGAACGCGGTTCATGGAAATATCGAACCGTTTTAATCTATTGTGATTGCTTTTGAAGCGTATATGTTTCAACAAACAATGGACTATAACGTCAAAGAACGTATTTTCTATCGCCATGACATTTCGTCGTGCAATCGTCGTGATCTTGTGCGATTTTCTCGATTGAACTTAATCACATGTATTAAAGGTTACTGTCTAACTGAGTTCCTGTCATATTATATTAGAAACGGCTGCTTCAACAACTGTACTCTTAATCGCGTTAATCACGGATCAATGCACTAAACGTATTCGTATTAGAAACTGCAGTATCTCAATTTGAATTACGATATTATTAAATTTGAGAATAGTTTCAATATTACTTCAAAAACTTTGACCCCTTCTCTAAATTAATTAATTTATGCTCATGTGCAGAAAGGTTCATCAACGGTTAACGAACTGTTTGTTGCTGTTTAATGAACTTTTCTGCAATTAGGAATTAGTGTTTGTAAACGCAGAACATAAATGATACATCAAAATATTGACCTGAGTACTTAAAGTTGGAAAATAGTTTTTAAACAATCTTAAACGCAAACTAACATAAATTTAACTTGTAACCCTACCGTTAAACTTATAGAAGATTAAACACTTGGTTATATCGTATGTTTTCATCGTTGTTGCCAACTTCTTAAGAGGACCCACACAACAACGCACGTCGAATTAAATTTAGAAACAAGAGTTTATTTCGGGGCTTACTTCACACTTTATGTGTCTAGTAAAATTTACAGATTTTTTAAAAATTTATATAAATAATAAACACAAGCAGTTTTGTAAAAGAAAAATAGTCGGACTCCATTCAGGGAAGGTCAAAAGATGTATTTCTGTTAAAATTTCGAAATCGATTTTGTTCATGATTACAATACTTACTTATTAAGTCAAAACTATGGCGATAATATTTAACATATTCTACGATTAACGCTTTACGATTACGCAACTATAATTACGCAGGTGCGTAAGGCGATTTACGTACATTGTACCTTTATTGATTACAAACGAATTGTTTCAAATTCACGTACTTCTACGAAATTGATTGAAACATTTAAAAAGTGTTACATATATTAATAATTTTCAGTCTTAACGGATTTTAAATTATTTTAATTAAATTTCAAATCAAATAATAATTCCTTGAATGAACTAGATATACTGAAAAATGTATATCTTTGTAGGATGCTTAAACATATTTGATATTTGAATACATCTTACAGAATTATAGATATGTAAACATTATAACAAGATAATATTGAATTCTGAATGATATTTTTCATTTTTAAAAGATATTTGACAAGCTTTGATGTTAGGTATATAGATACTACGACAGCAATAACGACAATATTTGAATTTCGCTTATGTATATTGCATTTCTGTCAATCAAATATTATTAAATGCAAAACCAATTTTTGTTTAACATAAAATGAATTTTGTCTACACAATATATGTAGGTTGTTAATATTTGTGTGGTAGATGGTTCTCAGTGCTTTTGAAGACATAAAAGCACATACAGCCTTTCATAATAATGTTCCGCATAATTCTAACTTGAATTCTATGTATCGCGTAATGCAAATTTCTAATTAGACCATTCCGCTCATACGTCAGTCAGTTCTGTAACAGATGAGATGCACATACGGTGTAGCAGCATCATAAATGTGTATACCGCATACAAATTAATGGCTTTAATATGTACACATAGACCCGCCAGAACGTTCGTTATATACCTACAACGTACAACGACAGACAGACAGAACAATAGCGTGAAATTCCTTTTCAATTTTATTGGAAAACATCTCAAAATTCTATCAAACTAAACCTGAAATTGTTAACAAACTGTATTCATGAATGTTTCTAGATATTTACTTTCTTTTACGAAGTAATAAGTAAGTATTGTAATCACGAAAAAAAAACTCGACATTTTAATGGAAATACACTTTTTGACCTTCCCTGATCGAGTCTGATTAATTTTTGAATGACGTCTCTGTGTGTGTGTGGCTGTGACCGCTCTACAGGCTACACTGTTGAAGATAAAATTATGAAACTTTAAACTTAAGATTTGTATATGTCTGGGACGAAAACCTTCTGTTTTTGAAAAGCATATTCAAACCGGAAGTGCATGTTTACTTGAGACACTTTTTGCATATCTTCGAAACGGCTGCACTTACAGTAAAATAGTTAGAATTAAAGTTAAAGATATTAATGATTTGAACAACTTTTGTTTGAAACATTTTTTTTATATTTTAATTTATATACTATCAAATCTTAATATACTGACTACGTAAAAGAAAGTTTAGGGCCAACACATGGCCGATGTTTTAATATTATCCGACTAGTTGTTATAATTTGCAATGGGTCAAATCGCGAATAATACATTTTGATATAGTTAACTGGCACGTTGCAAAAACATGCTACCGGTATAGGGTAGATTGAACAAAACGTGTCCATATAATATGCAAGCTTGATTAAATTTAATTGTATAGTTTTAATCGTCGCGAATATTCAGCGCACAGTATTGTGTATAACTTTATTTAGGGGCACGTTCGTCTGTTTTCACACACACACACACACACAGACACACACACACACACACACACACACACACCGGTGTGGTGCGGCGATTGACGCTGTGTTGTTGTGTATGTATATACATATATTTACTGTTTACAGCTGGTCACTGCATCGTTATGATGATGTTCGACAAGCAATTGTATTTATTGCTAATCGTCCATTATAACTTTTCCAAATTCACTGAATGCTATTGATAGTTGTAATTGGAATATGTATACGCTTCAAAATTTTCATTTGTGACCAGATTATATATTTACATTACTAAATACACAAGCTGAAATATTGTTTTCAATTCAACGAAACGAAGTCACAAAATACACGCAAATTGATTCTTTTACCTAATGAATATTTTTCGGTTACAATTCACATAAAATACATTTAGGCTATCCAAAAATTAATTTTTGTTTAAATCAATCATTGATTTTGACAAATTCAAATAAGATTTTTTGATTCTAAACAAACACGGTTGTGTATTCTATTTAACATATAAATTCGATGAATTATGAATAGAAATGTTGAGTTGTTTTATGATAATAAAAAATAAATAAACGTTTGCATTGAATATCAGTTAGGTAAATAAATGATTGATTTCTTCTTCTGAGGAATACCAATTGATTTGAATTTTATTTTAATTCTCTTTTGCGATTAAAGGCTAAATGTACGACCGTTGAAATTCATTAATTAATTAATTAATTAAAAACACTTGAAACATTCATTAAAAATCTTTCTTTTGATTTGGAATAAAAATGTATGTAATGAAAGAATTGACAAAGTTTATTAAAAGGTAATTTCTTTTTAATAAATGCTAACCAACATTAAAACTACGACATTGGATAACAAAAAAAGCTTTCCGTCGAATTTGCATACTAATCGGGTTCTTTTTCCCTTAAATCCCCGGCTCCCTACGGTGTTCCTCTAAAAACTTTGGATTTGACTGTTGGTTCAGTGTCCCACCGTGCTCCATGGCGCTTTCTATCTTAATCTTCCGGTGTTAAGTATAAAAGTACAAAGACACCAACAATCACCTTATCCGGTAAGTTCTTGCCCTGTTCTCACCGAGCTTTTTTGTGCTTTCAGCAAAAGCACAAATCCGCTCGACATGGGAATGTGAACTTTAACAGAGGGGTTGAAAGACATTGTTATATTTATTCAAATTTTACTCCCATTGCTGTCATACAATATAGTTTTAATCTTTGAAAAGGGAGCTTGAAATTTATTCTCTCTTTGTACATAGAAGAAGAAGAACATTGCTTTCAGATTCACATATACTATACGATCATTCTTATTTGATATTTACGCATGTCAACTCAAATTATATTAATTATTTCTACCTAATCTGAGTATACGTCCAATAATTTTTATAAACAACACGATAAATCAATCATTTTAATCGGAAATAAAATTTAACAATGCACTAGACATGAAATATTTAGAGACAGATGCAAATGAATTGTTTTCCGTTTTATGGTTTGGATTGATTTCTATCAACATGAATAACTTTCGAAATTATATTTAGTTCATCAGATGTTATTGCGGGTAATCACTTGTGGATAGCATAATACTCCTAGGGCGTTAGGGATTCACCAATTATGGTTTATAGTCAGTAGATAAAACAACAATTAGTTGTTGTTTAAAACGTTTTACTTGATTAACATATTTGAGATTTAATCTATTGGTTTGGTTATTTATTTAATGCGACCATTATTGAAATGTTACCAAAATATATACAACAAATGAAATTTAAAGTCGTTCGAGATATTTTAAACGCATGCCCGTTGATGGTTAGTTGGAGTATATAAACTTGCGATCATATTTGATAAATTGTATACGCTGCATACAGTATATGGTGTTAGGAAGTTTAGTACTAGTCTTTAATCATGCAGCATGGTAAACAATACAATTAATTGTGAGGGCGCTGCATGATGTCTATCCGTTATATACAACAAACACTTATAACCACAACATTTTCCTGCAATACTATATTATCTTGATTACTATACTTTAGAAGGAATTTCATATGTAGGTATACACATTTTACTATATTTAATTATATATATAATTATAAGCTCACAATAGTTACTTG